>DWKA01000926.1:0-14050 GCA_018249155.1 Panoquina ocola ocola
GACACTATATTAAAGACGGCGGGGTGACGTGTGACGTCAGGAATCTCGGCAATGAACTCGCGCGCGAACTATAGATCTATAACTACGAGTATAACTGTAACTGTTTACCAAATAAATCAAGTAGAAAGAAACTGGGTAAAGTATTGATCTATAGTTCAATACTAAAAATTCGATATGATGGATATTGTAGAAAAAACGCTGTTTGCCTCCGTTACAGTATCTGAGCAATAAAAATTAAATGCCGTTTTTACTTATCGCTCGCGATTGCATCAAAATTGCTATTGCGGCTAAACGATACACGAATTTGAACCTTTAACACTTAAACACACATATTCGTTATTCGCTTACATGAACATGTTCGGTAACTACAATATGATAAACATAATTGTTATAATTTGTAGTACCGTCAGACAATAGATAATTGGTATCGATTTTAGACTTAATTTGCCAAGCCAATTAAATATATTATTGACTAGAAACTCTAATAATCTTAGACGATTTTTTTATTAAAAAAAAGATGTTATAAAATTAATATTATTAATACCTATTTGAATCCTACTGAATAATAAAGAGGCAATATTTGTGATTTTATATGTAGTTGCCGTTGGTAATTTTGGGAATTACTCATCTATATAATTACTACCTAGTACATAGTTAGTTATAAGACTGTCAACGTCGTATTATTTTGATACGCACTGAAGCATGAAGGTAAAATCAATGACAGTTTATTTGTTAATTTTTTAATTTTAAAGATTTTAGCAACAAATGACGCGAAAATGTCACGGAAAGTATATAAAAATCCTAGATGTTTAAACTTCTACAAGTTAGTTTCATTTAAGGGGTTTAGACTCTGCATACTACATCCATATTTTTTAATAAACTTTAATTTAATTTGGTTTGTTTGTGTATTTGGACATGAATTAGAATTACTTTTACTTATTGTAACAAGTTGAAATTTTACACATTGCTATTGTTTTGAAAACGCAATTTTATGACAATTTTTCTACTATTAAATGATAAACTAAACTTAACAGTTAATCTTTAGGGATGTAAGTATTTATTCTTAAACCTTATTTTTCACAAAATTTCAAAATAAGCATGTTCTGTATATCAATATACATATTTTACGTCACACAACACATATTGTACATAAATTATTATGCACAGCACAAAAATTTCAGTTGCTATGTAAATTTTTATTTACATATTACATCTGAGTAAATAATAAATGGCATAAATATAAAAAATAAGGACAAAAATACAAAATAAGAATTTTATTCTATATGAGAAAAAAAACAAAACTGGATCAATCCAGAAAGTCAGAAACACACCCTACGTACATAATAAAAACTAGCATAATAATAAAACCTTTACACACTGATAATCTGTACTATGATTCCATGGATTGTATTATGAGACTATGACTCCATTAACCCCCAAGACCTGAGAATAAACATGAAGTTGTTGCATATTTATCTTTCCTGGCTGGTAATTGACCCCAGGATTGTTTAAAGATTGTTTTAAATCCACATACTTATATCAAATAATAGAATGTAACCAGCACTTCATTAAGAAGTATTAGGAAGGATAGGTTCTCTTACCGATGTATTCCATATGGCTCCTGCCTTTGACTGCAAATCTGGCGTCAGACGGACATAATTTGATGTGACTATTGTGTTACCTAAGAAGTCCCAAAATGGTACTGACATACCACTGCCTGAAAAAGAAACAAATTCATATATGTACTACACATTGTCTATGATAAAAATCGTTATTATATTTGGAATGTAAGTAACAAAGTTACTGATAACAACTGCTGCTTATATCAAGTCAATAAATATTCTTTGTATTGTTCAACTGACTCATAAATTTGATAAGCGGGCAGACAAAGCATACTTTAATGCATTATGTATGTAACTTAAATGGCTTGCTTTCTTCTTACAAATTATAAAAGGCAGTCTTTCACAAAGGGAGTGGTAATGCTCCTCATTAGGGTGCTAAAACTTTAAAGTGGTGTATTAGAAATGATAAAAACATAAGGCATTGAGGTGATCTAATAAATGTATTTTCATATGCATTGAATGTTTTGTTGCATTGTTAAACTTATGGGGACTTTAGGAAATAGTATACTATCAAAGAAACATAATTGAGATAAGTTAATTAGTTATTGTTTTCTTTTATCAAAGGAAGTAACCATTAGTTAATTTGTAATAGAGTAAGTTCATGTCATCTGTACAAAATCATGTTTTAGATTATTATATTTGTATCAGGAATATACAATATGAAAATTCATTATCATGAGCTTAGTCTTAGGATAAATTTAAAGTAGATGCTTATGGGAAGACATGCATATGAGGGGAGGGTGCAACAACCCTGCGCCACCCTTGAGTATGCCATACATTATACACATTGTAATAAATTTAAAGATTACATTTAGATTTGTAGCTACAACATTCCCCACAGAATTATTAATAGTTCTAGTAACTACTTAATATGCTATATTATATGCAACTAAGAATGTAAACACATATAGAATCGGCATGATCAGGTGCCAGATGAATTAGGAACCCTCCAATAACTGTTGATCTTGTTTGCTCTCATTTGGCAAGTGGAATTTAAGTGCATTAGTAATCAAAGCGTGTTGAATTTCTCATTACAAGTCCCGGGTCATAAAACTGCTATTAGATGTACGACCTGCGTATTAATAGCAGTACCTGAGTGGTGCCGACGACTGCTAATCAAATAAAAAGCCTGTAAACTTGTAAAGTCACCTGTGCAGGTCACTCACCTTGGTAAGGTTTTGTCAATGAATGTTCCCGCCTGATATAATCTCGAGTGTTCCATTCCGCAAAAGCTGGAGCTAAGGTTAAAGCTACGAACAGTAGCTGAGATATCCAGAAATTCAACATTTCGGCACTCTTTTATTAACCCTAATTTTCAACTAATCAAATTCAATCCAATGAATTGACAACTAAAAGACAAGACAACAAACGCCAAATCATGGCATTACTGAACTGAATGAAAATGGAATTGAATGAGGTTAACTGACCGACCGATAAAGGAACTGGAATGAAATAAATAGAAAGAAAATAATGTATTTTAGCTTCAGATTATTTAGAAAAAGATCAGTATCTGAATTTGGATAAATTAACAGCACAGTAAAGTAGTGATGATAAAAGATCTTTATTATTTATTTAAAACACTTCACTTGGCCCTTATATTTTTAATTTGTGAAATCTAAGCTGTCTACTAGCGCCATCTTGTAAACAGTTTTGGGTTCTTGTGAACGTCACGACATGTTGCTTACCTAGTGTAATAAAATTATGGTAGATGGCACTTTCCGACTACCTAATATTACATTTTTTAATGCAAATAATGTTGAAAATAAAATTGTAAAAACACCATCACAAAGTATTCCCGCATGAGAGTAAAATGTTTGAGTACCCTTGCTGTAATGTATTGCGACAAGCGACGCCCAAAGCCGAGATCCCAAGCCCTATTTATCGAAGACGGGGAGTTGGTCCTATTCGCAAAAATAGTAGCTGTTTTCGAGTAAGCTATTTTCTAAGTTTCTCCCGGCTAAATAACAGTACTAACAGCGCATTCATATTTTTTTATAAATATGTACTAGTCCTCTCGGTTGAGTTCAGTCCCTCCAGGTTTGCGCGATGTCCTTCAAAAGCGCCTTCCGCGTAAAGCTTTTAAAACCACCCCCCAAATGCTTACAGCACTTATTCTGCATCTTAACTTTTTCTTGTTAGTGAGTTTGTCTTGTTTAATTTGATCTCAATGAATAATTTGACGTTTTATCTTAATACTAAAAATACCAAGTTAAAAATAAATTAAATAGGTAGGTACTTACTTACCTATTTAATGCAATTTATTTTTTTGATTGCAATTTTTTTATCGATTTACCTAATTTTCTACCTTAGTATTGAAATTCTAATTTTATTAATAGGTATTAAACTTAGAAGACCAAATGATTGATTAGAGGCCAGGTGCAATAAAATCAACGAATTCGGTATTGTATAGGTAAGTAAAATATAAAATATTCTGTGTCAGTAGGTACCTATATACCCAGTTTTCATGATCAGATAAACTTAAAACATAAATCAATCCACAAACTGCAGCATAACAAAAAATGCGATTACAAATGAATAATGATAGGCCTTTTTAATTGCTACTTTCATGACCATCTTAAGATCCACTTTCGGATGGCTTGCAGAAATTATCCAGTCAGTAAATGGACGGTGGCACCTTACACCACAGACTGGCCGGCACCGAAACTGCCACGTGTGGTCAATACGTCGTAAAATAAAGGGTGTGTCGACCGCCACTTTCTCCTACAGGTGATGGATGTACCTACTTTCACTTCAGTTTGCTACAATATAGAACAGCGGTAAGGTCAAAATCGCACTTATGGCAGCGGGTCAATGACATTTTAAGTTGGCAACTTTTACCAAATGACGCGGTTTGTTCTACCACCGTAGGCGACGCCGTGGCTGCGAGCTTGCGAGAATCTTCTAGAATTTAGAACGCGTTGCCTACAGGTCTATACGATTGAACAATTCTTTTACTTATGCTTGAGCTGAGTCTGAATTTGAGCCCTACAAACAACTGAAGTTTTTAATGATTTATGAAAATGTGATGTTAATTTTGTCATGAGAACTTTAACCAATTTTCAGTAAAGTTTTTAACATTATTCACTTTGTTTATTTAAAACTAAAATAAACTGTAGGTGTAGTAAAGACATTAAAAAAGCCTAATTGATGGTATATCTTGTTCTCAGCTGGTCAAGGATTAGGGCCAAAGCTGCGTGAAAATTGGATTCCTTTGCAGCCCGATGGCTCTACTGACATGAAAAATTATTCGATTCTTCTTAATGTATTCGGTTACTTATGATCTCCGTATGTTACATCGGAACTCAGCTGGAAAATGATCGAATTTGACACTAAATTAAATCATATTGTATACACTAGAGGACTTCTCCTTAAAACCTAGAGGCCTAGAGCATATTCCATAACATTCCTCTCGGATTAGTGGAGCTAACTAGCGTAGGGTATGCATTGAGCTTTAAATGACTGTGAAGTTCTAGAATAGTTTTGCCACTGGCACCTTCCCAACTACCGAATACCTGCTGTTGCCTTGGTAGATAACTTCAGAACGACATAAGATCGACTGACAAAATCTTAATCAATGAAGGCGTTAACTAAAACATATCTTAACAATGACATTATCTTAACATATCTGACGTTATCTAAGATAATTCAAAGTTATCTAAAAGATTGGTCTCCGCCACGGAATTTGTGTTAGTAATTCCGTGGTCTCCGCCGTTTCATTTCTTGTTTGTACCATTCTCATGTGGTGCTTTAAACACGATATTACTTCCGCTAAGCAAGTTGTTACGCATTTAGTAATCCTGTACGTTACTAATTATAGATTTTTTATTGGTTTTATGTTAATACGACTACATAGGATGTTTATTTTTAAGTCTAAATACACTTTAATCTTGTTACTTTTGTATGCAGTCATTTTGTCTGGTTCTGACCAGTTATTGGTCTTCCTAGGTTATTTCAGTAGAGGTAAAGTTTCCTTGTGGTCCAATTAGTAGGATTACAACGTAACCGCCTACTTTACACGTCTAACGATATGAAAAGATATCAAATGTTCATATCTCAATCGGTATCATAAAATAGAGCAATTAGAAGTGCATATATTTAACCAGATACCACCGCATAAATAAGCAGTGTAATATCTAGAAAAGTTGCTAAACAACACGCAGTGGTAAAGGGAAAGAGGTAATTAAGACTAACGTAAGGTAGGTAATAATTCTAAAACTATCTATACCTATAACTAATATTGATCTATATAAGTACGTGGAAGATATAAGGAAAAGATTCCATTTTTTTAATGGGAAACAGATAGGAAACGAGTTTACAGCCACCATCACTTGGCGCCCATGGACATTACTGACAAACTAGGAATAGGACTGCAGTAGACACTATAGAGGACTATAGTTAGAAGTCCTGTTAGAACGTAGGTGTTGATAAAAATATCAGTTGTTATTTATTTCTTAGTAAGGGAACTGTGGACGTTAGTACTGTTAGAAGAGGTTAATTCTGTTCATATTGGTAATTGTCCAGTTAGAAATTCATAACAATTGTATTATTTTAGGGAACTTTGTCTTTGTCTGCGGGTTTTTTTTTTACTAAAGATTGTTTATCGTTTATCAAAGATGATTAATGAATGGATTATAGATCTTTATCCGCAGTTAGGGATAGATGGTTTTAAGTTTAGTATAAATAGAAATTGATCATCTTGATGTTAAAATGTATGAGAATATATTTTTTTAAGAATATCGTAACATATGGAGAAATCGCAAGGGGTGGACGGTGACTACTATTTACAGCTTACTTCACATGAAACATGTGACGGGTACACTGAATGTAATAAATCCAAAAGCAATTAACTTAATAACAATCGAAATCCCTTAATTAAAAAATTGTAAGAAAAAATACGCGCCTCCGTAAATGGAACTAAGATTGATATGGAAGTGACAGTGATCACTTCACCTGTGCCCCAAAACCTTGAGTCGACTGACCCAATTCTTCGGCCCAAAGTTCCCTACACTTTTGCCTTCGCTGCCCCAAACGTCATAACTTTCTACCTCAACATAGATTAATGAAAGTGACAGATAAAACCAAAAGTGGAGCCACCCTGAAGGCCAGCGGGTCGACCTACGACACGAGAAGCGGGTCGGAGAAAGTAGTGAAAGTCTCTATTTGGCCATGATCTACTCTTCACATTCTCTTAGTACTGACTACGCTCATTTAACAATTGCTTTTGTTACATTTAACACGACATTTTATGCTCTGTGGCGTTGTAATTAGGAGCAGAATCGAGAGTTTCGCATGTAGGTCAGAATACAAATAGACAATTCGAAATGCGAATCACAATTGGATTTTAATGATGATACCTTTTTAATCTGCACCTGTATTTGTGTCTAATGTCAGTGAAGTTGTTTTGGCGCGAAAGTGAATGTTTGGGAACGTCAAAACATTGACATTGAATTTCCTGTTTGCAAGATTAAAGAAATATTGAGTGCAGTCTAAAGATTTTTTGTTTCCACTGTTAGCAAAGTAATTTAACTAATGTATTTTCTTTCGAGAAAGTTTCTTGAAACCACCCATTGTAGTAAATACGAGTAGGTGCCATTGTTGTGGTTTTCACGGTAACCATCTACGGTAAATATGAAAGTTGATCTATAAACTCGATGGGTGAAAACTAGGGCAAAAGGCCAAATTTTATTCTTGAGGCAATATGAAGCCAGTTGATTGTAACTTTCAGATAAGTTGATCGATTAAAATTAAAAAGGTTATGCTCTGAATTTAGAGTTAGGACACAGGTCTATGCTTGACGACACTCTCAACTTATGGCCTCTGATGGTAAGTGAGATTCAAACCTGAGTTGGTGACTGGTGAGTTCACTTAGTTCAAGCCTCGGCACTCTCCTCTTGAGGACATCCACATTTATACATTTGACACACACAGGGGGAAATACCGACGTGTAAAAACCACCTTCGAATATGAAGCTGAAGGAAGCTTTGGGATGGTGTTGAAGAGCAAACCTCAGGACTTCTCTGTTCCTTGAAAGGTTTTAACAAACTTACCTTATTGGTTTAAGCCAGCTATGACGTCAAATATGGCGCAAGGTCTGTCCTATTTACGGTTTGATGGCACATACGTTTCCCCTTCTGGTATAGACAGCAGAGAGTACCAATTAAGTGGTCCGCCTCTTCTTCCTTGATCACCAACGCATCGGTGATGTCAGTTATAACTAATTTTATTATTAGGTAATTTGTTTGATTGCTTATTTGGTCAAGCACTAATATTTATCATGGTATATAAAAAATAAATATACGTACTTACAATTGGCGTCCTATTCACTGAAATAGAGATATCTTCAAAACCAAAATTAATTGGAAAAATAAACGCAAATTTCTATAACAAAGTATTATAATCTGTTATTATTTGTACAGGCATAGCCTGGGAACTTAATCAGACGGAATGCGCGAGGACATTCCTTTAGGATGATATGGTGTTTTGTTATTATACCCGCATTTGGCGTACACCACACGTGCAACGTTGCACCACGCATTTTAATTTAGAATATTTTATAACATTACCAACTTTTCCATATTCAGCGCAGAACGAATATGCTTTCCTGTAAGTGATCTATTTTAAAAACATGATTCCTTAGTATCCATTAAAGTACATGCTTTGCTTGAATTCATTAAGTTATAAAATATAGGTATGATGTACAAGTTTCCAAGTCTGTTGACATGTTTAATATACCCCAGAACAGAACATACGAGGGTTGAATTTCATTGATCACTGTTATTCTCAACGTCTTTTTGTACCAAATATAATAACTATGGCAAAATAATTAGAAAACCTATTCCCTTCTTTCCGTCTGTTTGGTTGGTAATGGCACAGTGATGCCATTGGTGTTATGGCTCTCCAAGGAGTATCTCGTTTGTTGGTTGTAGACATTAAAAAAAAAAAATAATTAGGTACAACTGATAAGTCAAGGATTAAGGAACTTATCCAGAGCTGATGGACTAATGATCTGATAATTTGGTTTGGCTCCAAATTGGTGATACCTACTTAGTTTTTTTTTATTTTAGTTTTCATCATAGGCTGAAACAAAAGTTAACTTATTTGTAACTTTAACAATTCCTGCTCCGAAGGAATTAGTTGTAACTTTTTCAGTAGGTACCATGTTAACTAAGATTGTCTCATTGGATAACTGGATTAGATTTTGCTATTTTTGGAGTACTACCGTCCTCTGTCGCTCATGGGCACCTGTGACAAACTTTGAACAGAATTACTAGTATATAATGTCGTAGAAAAAAATATGCTTAATCGATTTATTTCAGAGGTTTAGTTTAAAATGTAAATAACTCTTTATAATCGTTCCGATTATAATCAGCGATAGATCTGATATCCGACGCCAGACGCTCCGATTAATCTAGGTCCTTAACCCCGTCCGAAAAAGCGATTTAAAATGGCGGACTGGCGATACTGACAAACTGCATAGGCGGTGCAATCTAGAAGCAGTAAATGCGCGCGGTTTCACCACTTTCTATACACACTTTCACTTCCGAGGCGGCAGACAGACAAACTACGCGACTGTTTATCAGAACTGTGAGTCAGCCTTGTTTACAAATATCGATTCAATCACGGGAAAATCTGATGCTAACATCGATGACAGTGCGCGCATAATGATTGCATCGGTTTCTCTGGATTATTTTCGTCTGCCGCTCACTGAGTGATGAACTCGAGATTATGGCGGCAAAAGCACCGCCATTTTGAGCCGCCATGATGAATTTTAGTTTTATAAATTTTGTGTTACTGATGTCCGTGGGTGTTGATAACCACTTATAAATCCGCGACGTTTTGTTTATTGACTAGTTAAGTAAAGAGATATAATATAAAAAAGGTAAGAATTTATTATACTATAGTTAAAGATTGGATTTCTTATGTGATTAAGACTAACTTTACCTAATGGTTTATTTAGTTCGCACAGTTGATATGTATGACAGCGACTCGTTTTTTAATATTCTACGACTAAATTACTAATTTAGGGGGCATTTAGACCCGAAGGTTCCTTGAACAGGATGATAAAGAGTTGTAGGATATAGGTACATACATATATAAATATCAACGACTTAATCAGTTTAATATCCCCATTTCGAGATGTTCAATTTTTTTGTAATTACAGAGCAGTCCCCTTCAGAGGAGGGCTAGCGCATGGCTAGAGTATACTCACGGTGGTATTGTGCAGATTAGTGGAGAAGTTAGCACTGAACCAAAGCTTGTTCACAAAATTTCACTATAGAAAAAAATTATGTTCACGTGCGTAAGTCTCCAACATGAGTTCTGGAGTCCACAAAGATGGTTGGAGAAAAAACCCAAGCATCGGAAGTTTTAAGCTTCCTGAGGGCTTTACCACGAGTTACCATAGTACCTAGTTACCATAGTTTTACGAAATTAAGAAAGTAAATAAGTTCTTCTGAAACATAAAAGCAGTTAAGAAGATTTGTTCCTTGACTTATTTGCTGTTGCTTAACCCGTTCGATCATTTACGATCGACACAAACCTCCGCGCAATGATCGCTTCCGGATGAATGCTTAGGTATAACATTGTAACTTTATAGTATTTTATTACTTCAATAATTATTTAAACTTATTAGGTACTTATTTTTTGTTAGATAACTCGCCAGTCTGCCTAGTTTATTTAATTTGCTACAGCGCCATCTGCTGGATACTAAAATAACTGTGAATATTCATGCCATCGAAAAAAAATATGTTTAAAATTATATATCTATAAGACAAAAATAAATACCTATACCTACTTAAATCAATCAAGCAGTGGAAAAACTCCATATTAATAGAATCAAAGATTTATCCGTATAAATTAATGAATCAAAACAACATCAATACGACGATAACGACGTTATCAATAAATTTTCACTTCTCCAAAACGGGCTTGTCATTTTCCTCAACATACGTTATTTATAGAACATAAAATATAATTATACCGGTCGTTGATCTCGCGTATTGAGATCCGAAGCTGAGAAAGTGCGCTGATTCATAATGCCATTAAATAAATATTCGGAATCATATCTAATGTCATTAGAGGAGTGGAAGTTTGCGTTGTCGCGACTACCGCACCTCTTGTTAGAAAGCTATGGGATTATTAGATAAGTTGAACGGCTCGAGTTTTTGTACTGCTTAATGCTGACTAAGAGGAGTATCTAAAAAATTACATACCTAGGTAGGTTTTTGATAGTTTGCTAAATCTACGCATCTAATGAATTTAGCAAAATAATGGTAGGTACCTATGACGAACTAAAAAAAATGTATCCTAATTTTTATTCTACAAGATGAAGCGTTTAGTCGAAATATTAATGGTTTTTTTTAATATTCCTTGATTTGAATAGACTTCAGAACTGTACGAGTATAACAAAAAACTTTTGAGGGTCCCCTGCTTCAACGGGTTCGGAAAACAATCATATTTTCATAGGAATGATCATTTTACGATTTTTTAGTAATAGTTAAACCTGAAGCTGATGCAGCGTTAGCTACAGCTCCGAGATTTATCCAATCTTCAATCTAAATTAAAAATAATTTCATGGAGCATTTTGCATCTTTAAAAAGGTGTAAAAAGAATATCCCTTGAGGGTCGGCCTTGCATTGGTTATTTATCTGGTGTTGCTATCAAGGACTTTATAATCTATGGACTGTGCACGAAAAGAATCTAAACGTTCTAAATTGAATTCTTAGTCGTTTGCAATAAGGGTCAAAACCATTCGATAGTGAGCAGATTCAAATTTCGGGCAGTGAGATAGCACAACGGAGGGGCAGTGCCATCCCTTTCTAACACGCTTGTAAGGATATATTTTTCTTACTTCAATGCCCCTCCGTTGATTATCTGATTCGGACCGTTTTTTCGCTCCCCGTTCGCATTCCAATCTAATTATAACTTCCTTGGGTATATCACAGACTAGCTGCCCGCCTTCAATTCGTTTCGAGAAAAATAATAGTATATTGCTTCTCCTCTCCTATTTATCGTTGATTGATGTCATAATATAGCCTATAGCCTTCTTCGATTAATGGGCTATCTAACACTGAAAGACTTTTTAGAAGAAGATTAGCGCGTTCAAGCAAACAAACAAACTCTTCAGCTTTATAATATTAGTATAGGTAGTAAACTTCAAGGAGGTAAACAGTAGAGTTACCTACATCATTCAAATCAAGTCAGTTCTCATTATTTTAATTTGAATGTTATCCTATCAAAGTTATGAAAAATCATACTTTTTGTCATTCTGTTATTTGAACGTACCTACTAACTTTTTAAGTAGGTCTAGTAAATATTATAGATAGATAATTTTAAAACAGCTCTTGAACAATTATATTTACCATAAGTATTCATAACTATGCTACTTATTTATTAAATTAAATGTAAATAATAAATTACTTTTCACATAAAACTCAATAGACATCATTCACACCCATGACACCGAACAACCAAACCGAACCGAGAACAAATTTTTTACCTTGAATGGGATTCCCAAGATAATTACAATTTATTATAAGAATTCTATGTACTTAGATAATGAAAATTAGTAAATTAAATATAATTAACAATCAATTATGATTAAGTACCTATTCAAAGTCTTAGTTAATAATTGAATATAGCTTTAATTCAACGAGTTATAGAAATATAATATTATGAAAAATAAAATAATATGTTTCCTCAGAAAAACAAGTTGCGTTAGTCGTGCCATCTAGTTTGAATTCAATGAAACCCATAATCGTCATGGGTTCGATGTCACAATCGTAGCAGCACCAAACCGAGTGTAATTAACGCCATCTAGTTTCTTTGTTATGAAACGTGCTAAACTGTTGTACAGTTCCGCATAAAATATTTTACTTTTTATGTATTGATTTTTTTATTATTAAACACTTAATACATAAAATGTTTAATAACACACAAAGTATGTTTTAATTTTAAAAATAACTGAGTACTTTCAGTTTTTCGTCATTTTGCAATATTTTTTGAAACACATTTAAAGACATGCGTCTGTTTAAGATAAATAACCATACCTAAACCTTTAAAACCTTTCAAGCCGTTATAAGACAAGTGGTAATAAAGAGATTTATGGATATAATCATAAGATGTGCGTGAAACATACCTTTCCTTAGTATTCGGATAATAAGACGTGCCTACTACGAGTATAACTTACATGGGAATAATAATTTCCTGTTAAACCTCAGAGATGTAACACCTAACTTTGGCGTACGTCGAAAAATTTGCAATTCCCTAGTCGCAGAAGTTGAAAACACTTTACGACTTATTATAATCTCGAACTTGCGACTTACTTGTCGTCAACTAAAATTGTGAGTGTCAACGCTGGAGTACCCGTTCTAGTGAGAAAATTAGTTGAGTTCAGTCGGGAATATACGAAGTCTAATTAGATGTGGTGAATATTGTGGTTTAGCGGAAAAAATATTTGTATAAGTTTGTATATTTCCCTGTATATTTTATATTGTATTATATTCTTAGTAGTGATAGCTTATTGATTAGAACGTTGGTCTCTCGAACTCGAGGTCCTAGGCTCAAATTCAGTGCGCACCACTAATTTTCAAAAGTTAGGTAGGTAGATATGTAGATAGAAACCTGCACACTTGAGAATTCTCCATACCATTCTCAGAGGTGCGTGAAGTTTGCCAATCCACAATTGCCCAGTTTGATTGACTATGGCCCGTACCCCTCACATCTTGTATGATAATAATGATAGTATTTTCACCGTTGCAGTGGACGTAAATGAATTGTGATCTTACTAAGGCGTTACACTGGTGTATGAAGTTGAAACCGAAGTTTTAAGGCTTTTATTTAACCTGCAATGTATGTTTTTACATTTCATTTTTAATTATCAAGTAATATGTTTTGCTCAATCTTATAAACTTAAGTAAAACGACTTCCAAATTATCCTATTGATAATTATATTATTGAAATTTCTCACATTGCTTCCTTCTAATATTCCGATGACAATGCATTTCTATGACAAATATTATGACTTGATATTAAATTCTCCAAAGATATTCAAACAGAAACGGTTCACAAGTAGCTATTTCTGTCTATAATGTATTTTTATAGAGTGAAAAGTCTCTGTAAAATCTCGTCTCGGAAGCCTACAAGCACTTATACTTAGCCGTTAACGTGAGGTGGGTCTGATCTTAACGTAGAAATTTTCTGGGGAAACAGCGCCTCTAGTGACCAGTTAAGGAAACTATATTAAGTACGAAAAATGGGGTCTCTGCTTTCTACTTTCATCTTTTTAAAAGCTTTTATTTTAGTTTTATTACTTACTAGCTTTTGCTCGCGGCTTCGCTCGCGTTAAGAGTATAACTTTCATCCCCTATTTTATCCCCTTGGGGGTGGAATTGATCAAAATCCTTTCTTAGCGGATGCCTACGTCATAA
>DWKA01000927.1:0-14043 GCA_018249155.1 Panoquina ocola ocola
CAAGGGGATAAAATAGGGGATGAAAGTTAATACTCTTAACGCGAGCGAAGCCGCGAGCAAAAGCTAGTTTAATTATAATGGAAAAAAATTTCAATGTTTTTGTAAGAGTTATTTTTATTTTAGATTTTGTTCGTTGTGACGTCGAAAACCTACATAATACTTTGTAAAGTCTAAACTTTTCGTGAGATAGAAAAACTATGACCGTTGTACATTGAGGTTAAGCTCTTACTGACTTAAATATAGAATAGTTCTAAGAATTCTTTGCAGAGGTTTGGACAAAAGAGGATATTATATTATTTAAATAAGTTATGTTATTCTGTTTAACTTGACCATCATTTCAGAAACGAAAAAAATTATGTATACATAATTTTGTAGAATACTGTCTGTGTGGGCTATTCTAACGACTATTGTTGGGTTTTATATTTACAAACATACGAACCACTTGGTGGTAGATAGTTATTGCCACCCATTGATATAAGTAACATAAGCCACAAAAGACACGAGAGAATTAAGGAATTAGCTTTAAAGTCTGAATAAAACAAGTTGCGTTGAGGCTGATTAGAACAAGTGGGTTGTAGTTGGCAAGGTAGGTTAACAGACTTATAAAAAGATAAAATTAATGTTTGTACTCGAAATTACTCCTAAGTAGAGCCTGTAATCTGTTGTTGGGCATTTTCTCAGCTCAAATGCATTATTCATATTTGCTTAAATAGTATGGTATGTATGGTAAATTTGTTCTTAGTAATAAAGTAGTTATTTTACTTGGAATTTAATATTTTTAAGCTATTATACTTCAGAAGTGTAACTATTAGCTACAGTTATTGATTGCGATGATGTTTTTTTTAACATTTTAAAAATACCTATGAAAAAATCATTTAGTAAAACTTCTTTAACTTTTCCAGTAAGAGACTGATGTAAGAGTAAATTTATGATTCTTTTTTGTCCATTATTACAACAACAACATTATACAGAATGAATAATACCTCGCCATAAGACAAACAACAATCAAATAAAACAAACATTTTGATTCATGTGTGAGACTTACTTGAGGACTTGTAGCTGTCTTCTGTACTGGCAATTCTTGGTCTGACATTACTTTTTCAATTTTATCAGGAACGTCTTTTAATTCAACCTCATCACGCATCATCTTATCTTCTGATTTTTCCTTAATTTCATCCTTATCGGTTTGTTTTTCTGGAATACCTAACTCAGATGTAGGAGATGGTTTTCCATCCAACATTTTATGTTCAGTTGATTGATCATCTGATCTCAGTGGACTCAAAACCGTGGTTTCTTTCTGTAACAGAAGGATGAAAATATTTTCATGCTGTATTTAATTTATGTTTCACTACAGCGGATGTGAAAATAAATTAATATATTTATTACAGCTCTGAAGCTAATTTTTTTTTATGTTTGTAATGATATTATGATGACGCTGCATGTTGATATGACTAAAGCTGTAAAATCTATTGTTATTATTACATTTTAAACATGTAATTGTTAAAGGGATAGTGTGTTCTTGTAGGTTGGAAATGTTCAAGTATACATAGATAGAAATCAGATAAACACATACTTGTCTTATATAAAACTGTACATAATTTTTGAACCTGCGGAATAATACTTACTCATGAATTAAAATGTCAAATGCAGCGCTAAAAGGTCCATTTTGTGCATTTTAATAAACTATTAAAATAAAAAAGTACGCAAAACCAAGCATTAGCATCCGTGGGTTAGTGCATAAAAAAGCTATTAGTAGCCCTAGGAAACTTTGGAAAGTTCTAGGTATTATCTGATTTCTACATTTATAAGATACATTGGTACTGCACACGTTGGTAACATATTAACAATAGTGTAAAAGTATGTAGTAAATGTTTATGAGTATAGTCCACATTATAATTAATGTAAGAACACACTAATCCAGTAAAGTTAGTTGTAAGTAGTGAGATGAAGTTGAGAAATAAATAAATGAAAGTAATTAAAATGATAATGTTTTATTAATGTTAAGCTTAAAGTATTATAACCCGTTTAGTTGAACTACTGCGTGAAAGCCGACGAGAATTACCCAGAAGCTTTATACGAGTCTATACATCCTTTAGTTTTCTTTGAATGTGAAGCCAATGTTCATTGACATACCTCTGTTTCCACTTTGTCTTCTACTTTACTATGTTCCTTTGTGACTTTAACTTTTTTATCTCCATCAACTGGAATTGGAGATTCTGACACTTCTGTAGTAAGACTTTGCAACTCTTTAACTTTTTTTGCGCTTGGTAATATAGTAATCTCATGTAAGAGGCTTGGTTTCTTAGAAACGTCCAACACAGCAAGTGGTATTTCAGAGACTTCTTTCTCTGGTGTTATCGTTTTTTCTTTTTCAGCGCTTGACTCTTTAGCAAACTCTGTGACAGGGCTTGGTGACTTAGAAACCTCCTGTACAGAACTTGGTTCACTGGTGTCTTCCGATACAACACTTGGAATTTTAGATATTTCCTTTTGAGGACTTTGTATTTTGCCAATATCCAAAGTTGGACTTGGTGTTTTAGTTACTTCTTTTTCTGGTGAAAGTACCTTAATATCTTCCCTTTTCGAGCTTGCCATATTATCAACTACTTGTAGAGGACTTGCTTCCTTAGCATCCTCCGTGACTGGGCTTGGGACTTTACCTACTTCCTCTACTGAGCTTGTCACCATACCAAGTTCCTGTAAAGGACTTAGTTCTTTGGTAACCTCCACGATGGGGCTTGGTGTCTTAGCCAATTCTTTTTCAAGACTTGGTACTTCACCAATATCCGACGTTGGACTAGGTGACTTAGATATTTCTTTGTCTGGTGAGAGAACCTTAATTTCTTCCTTTACTGAGCTTGCAGCCTTGACAATGTCTTGTACAGGACTTGGTTCCTTAACATTGTCCGTGACTGGGCTTTCGAGTTTACCTACTTTCTCTTTTGGGCTTGCCATTTTTATAACCTCCTGTACAGGAGTTGATTTTTCAGCAATCTCCAAGGCACGACTTGGTGTTTTAGCAAATTCTATTTCAGGACTTGGTACTCCGCTAATATCCGACGGTGGACTTGGTAACCTAGACATTTCTTTCTTTGGTGAAAGTACCTTTATTTGTTCCTTTATAGGGCTCGGCGTTTTCTCAACTTCTTTTACAGGAATTGGTTGTTTATCAACCTCCGAGACAGGGCTTGGTGTCTTAGCTACTTCTTTTTCAGGACTTAGTACTTCACTAATATCCGATTTTGGACTAGGTGACTTAGATCTTAGTGTGTCTGGTGAAAGTACCTTAATATCTTCCTGTGTAGGGCTCGGCGTCTTATGAACTTCCTGTACAGGGCTTGGTTCTTTAGCAACCTCCAAGACAGGGCTTGTTGTCTTAGCCAATTCTTTTTCAGGACTTGGTACGCCACCAATATCCGACGTTGGACTAGGTGACTTAGAAACTACTTCGTCTGGTGAAAGTACCTTTAATTCTTCCTTTATGGGGCTCGGCGTTTTCTCAACTTCTTTTACAGAAATTGGTTCTTTACCAACCTCCAAGACAGGGCTTGGCGTTTTAGCTGATTCTACTTCCAGGCTTGGTACACCGCCAATATCTGATGTAGGACTTGGGGACTTAGACACTTCTTTTGTTAATGAAAGTACCTTTATTTCTTCTTCTATTGGGCTCGGCGTTTTCTCAACTTCCTTTAGAGGGACTGGTTCTTTGTCAACCTCCGAGACGGGGCTTGGTGTCTTAGCCAATTCTTTTTCAGGACTTGGTACGCCACCAATATCCGACGTTGGACTAGATGACTTAGATATTTCTTTGTCTGGTGAAAGTACCTTAATATCTTCCTGTGTTGGGCTCGGCGTCTTATGAACTTCCTGTACAGGGCTTGGTTCTTTAGCAACCTCCAAGACAGGGCTTGGTGTCTTAGCCAATTCTTTTTCAGGACTTGGTACGCCACCAATATCCGACATTGGACTAGATGGCTTAGACACTTCTCTTGTTGGTGAAAGTTCCATTTTATCTTCTTTTATGGGGCTGGACATCTTAACAACTACCTGTTGAAGTCTTGATTCCTTAGTGTCCTCAGAGAGAGGACTTGGGATTTTACCTACTTCCTCTATTAGGCTTGGCATCTTAACAACTTCCTTTACAGGACTAGGTTCTTTATCAACCTCCGAGACAGGGCTTGATGTTTTAGACAACTCTTTTGCAGTACTTGGTACTACACCAATATCCGAAACTGGACTTGGTGACTTAGATAATTCTTTCTCTGGTGAAAGTACTTTGGATACTTCCTTAATTGGGCCTACCTTCGTAACAAATTCAAATACAGGACTAGATTCCTTAGAGTCTACCAAGGCTGGGCTCAGAATTTCAGCTGTGTCTGTTTCAGGACTTGGTACTTCACCAATATCAAAGGCTAGACTTGGTGATTTTGGTAATTCTTCTTCTTCCTGTGAAAATACTTTCGTAACTTCCTTAATTGACGTTGTCATCTTGACAACTTCCAGCACAGGACTTGGCTTCTTAGAGACCGCCAAGATAGGGCTCAATATTTTATCGGATTCTTTTTCAAAACTTGATACTCCACCAATATCTAAGGTTGGACTTGGTGACTTAGATACTCCTTTTTCTGGTGAAGGTATTTTTATATCTTCCTTTATTGGGCTTGGCATTTTCATACCTTCTTCTATTGGACTTGGTTTCCTAGCAATTTCTGAGACAGGACTAGGTGTTTTAGCTGCTTCTTTTTCAGGGCTTGGTATTTCGATATCTTCTAAAATTTCTGAGACTGAACTTGATGATACTTTTACTTCTGGTGTAGAAATATCCAGAACTCGGCTCGGCGTTTCACAAACTTCATTTTCACGCAAAAATACATCTGGTTTCATTATAATTGCCTTGAAAGAAAGGATATCGTTTATGTTTTTGGCAGAAAAAGTGTACATTTAAATATTGTTTATGATCTTGTTAGAGTGTGTTGTTATTATTTTAAAATATCTTTAGTTGAGGTATATTGTTTGATTGAATTGTTAATTTAGAAAAAATATCCACTTAAGAATGAAGATTATTTCGTTTTGTTAATATTTAAAAGTTAAGTAATACAAATACAAGTAATACAAATTTAGGATACCCTGATTTACATATTCATCTTTATTGTCTTATTATAATAAGGTATTAAATAAACATATGAGAAAGAGGTAGAGATACTGAGATTTGATTTCGTTTTATTTATATTTAAAGCGAAGTTCAAAACCGTTCACGTTCCTTAAATTATAATTACACATAATATTATTTATAAATGTCATTTTTACTTTCGGATACAGAATAAACAATAATGTACAATAAAACAAGGAACTTTGTATCATTTCTATGCTACAGTCGTGTATTTACTTATTTTTAAAAGTAATAAATAAAAAAATTGAATATTTATTTTCATAATCATTACATAGTATAAAACAAAGTTGCTTTTATGTCCTCATGTCCCTTTGTACGCTTAAATCTTTAAAACTGCGCAACGGATGTTGATGCGGTTTTATTAGTAGATAGATAGAGTGATTAAAGAGGAATGTTTATATGTACAATTTATTATACTTTTACGTAAATACTATTTTTTCCCGAAACGAACCAAGGACGGGCAGCTAGTAGACAATAAATACACAATAAAAGTAGTTCCCCATTAGTGTTTTGTAATTTTTGTATAAGTAGTTTATAAGACTCGTCGAAGGACTCAACAGTACGATCGCTTATAGCTATAGTCCAAAACCCTAACGCTGCTAGGCTAAGGCTAAAAGGATTAATATTGTTCCAAACTAAAATAATATTTTTTTACTCAAAATAAGGTTATCTATATAACTGAAGTCTGAAAAGGTCCTTTCTCTGCAAATTGTTTTTTTTTAATTTTTATTCTGGGGCATTTGCACGTTATAATGCACTCGTATAATTTTTTTGAGGTGGAACTTTATTAACAGCGACTTCAAGAAAAAAATTTCAAGAAAGTAACATGTGACACAAATGGAAAATGACGATGGAAAATACAAAGTAATTATTTTGGTTAAAATAATGTATTAATAATTTTAATGCACATAATGTAGATTTCTAGTTTTACTATACTATAGATTTTTAAACTCCGGAACCGGGCGAACTATGAGTGATTTTTTGAGTGGTTTGGTAAATGTAGCTTCCTAAACGTATCTTCTACAATATAAATTCAACGATTTTTTAAATCTAGTTCTATATAAGTGACTAAACAGGGCAGAAAACAAACAAATATACCCAAGTTTTATACGAGAAGGTAGGTACGCAAAACTTACTAGCTTAGCATCTTTGTTTTCCACGTACATTTTCTAACATTCAAAGAATTTTGTATCTTGATAGCCACTTGAGTAATAAATCAAACAAAAATAAATTTTCTAAGAACATCACACATTGTACACGTTACTTTGCTACCATTAAAAATGGGGAAGTGCGGAAGCTGCGCGGCAGAGATACGTCGTGTACCTATGTACAGTCATATAAATTCGCGGACTGTAGGTACTATATTTCATCCGAAGCGACGAAAGGGTGGGTATCTAGTATTTTTATATAGAACGCATAATGCACTTTTTTTAACAATTTAACTAACCAAAAAATGGGCATAACAAAACTGTTTAGTCTAAAAACAATTTTTTAGTTCTTAGATGCGTTAAATGCATATTTAAATTATAATAACCAACGGATATTAAATCCAATAAACAAGGATTTACGAGTATATTATTACGTGTAAAAATACTTAGTCAATTCCGCCTTAGTTATTATATTCAAGTAAAATTTGACACTTACCTTCTCAACCTGTTTGTCAGGAGTAGGTAACTTGACTTCTTCCTTTTCGGGTGAAGGTTTCTTCTCTTCAGGTTTAGTTAGACTGGGTGCCTTCAACTCTTCTTTGTCCATTGGCACCTCCTTCTCAACTTGCTTCTCATGTGTAGTTGCCTTTACGTCTTCTTTTCCTGGCGACTCCTTCTCAAATTGTTTCTCAGGAGTAGGCAACTTAGCGTCTACCTTTACAGGTGAAGGTTCTTTCTCTTCTAGTTTCAAGGAACTGGGCGTCTTCAACTCTTCTTTGTCAATAGGCAACTCCTTCTCAACTTGTTTGTCAGGAGAAGGAGCCATGACGTGTTCCTTCTCAGGTGAAGGTTCTTTCTGTTTCGCTTTTGTTGGACTGGGTGCCTTCATCTCTTCTTTGTCAACAGGCAACTCTTTCTCGACTTGCTTCTCAGGAGTAGTCGCTTTAACGTCTTCCTTTTCCGGCACCTCTTTTTCTACTTGTTTCTCAGGAGAATGCACTTTGGCGTCTCCCTCTACCAGTGAAGGTTTAATCTCTTCTGGTTTTGA
The DNA here is from genome assembly GCA_018249155.1 of Panoquina ocola ocola. NCBI lineage: Eukaryota > Metazoa > Arthropoda > Insecta > Lepidoptera > Hesperiidae > Panoquina > Panoquina ocola. The sequence goes on from DWKA01000927.1 coordinate 7,367, forward strand.
TGGACTGGGCGCCTTCAGCTCTTCTTTGTCATGTAGTAACACCTTCTCAATTTGTTTTTCGGGAGTAGCTAACTTGACGTCTTCCTTCTCAGGTAAAGGTTCCTTCTCTTCAGATTTTGTTAGGCTAGGTGCTTTCAGCTCTTCTTTCTCAATTGACAATTCCTTCTCAACTAGTTTTTCAGGAGAAGGTAACTTGACGTCTTTCTTCTCAGGAGAAGGTTTCTTCTCTGCAGGTTTGGTTGCACTAAGGGCCTTCAACTTTTCTTTTTCAATAGGCAACTCCTTTTCAATTGACTCATCAGGAGAAAGAGCCTTGACATCTTCTTTTTCAGGTAAAGGTTCTTTTTCTTCAGGTTTGGTTGGACTAGGAGCCTTTAACTCCTCCTTGTCAATAGGCAACTCCTTCTCAACTTGTTTGTCAGGAGCAGGCAACTTGACGTCTTCCTTCTCAGGAGAAGGTTCCTTCTCTTCAGGTTTGGTTGTACTGGGAGCTTTCACCTCCTCTTTGACAAGAGGCAACTCCTTCTCAACTTGTTTATCAGGAGTAGGCACTTTGACATCTTCCTTCTCAGGTGAAGGTTCCTTCTCTTCTGGTTTCGTTGGACTGGGCGCCTTCAGCTCTTCTTTCTCAATAGGCAACTCCTTCTCAACTTGTTTCTCAGGAGTAGGCACCTTGACATCTTCCTTTACAGGTGAAGGTTCTTTCTCTTCCGGTTTTGATGGACTGGGCGCCTTCAGCTCTTCTTTCTCAATAGGCAACTCCTTCTCAACTTGTTTCTCAGGAGTAGGCAGCTTGACATCTTCCTTCTCAGGTGAAGGTTCCTTCTCTTCCGGTTTCGTTGGGCTGGGCGCCTTCAGCTCTTCTTTCTCAATTGGCAACTCCTTTTCAACTTGTTCCTCAGGAGTTGGCACCTTGATATCTTCTTTTACGGGTGAAGTTTCTTTCTTTTCCGGTTTTGTTGGACTGGGCGCCTTCAACTCCTCTTTTTTGATTGGCAACTCCTTCTCAACTTGTTTCTCAGGAGTAGGCACCTTGACATCTTCCTTCTCAGGTGAAGGTTCCTTTTCTTCCGGTTTTGTTGGACTGGGCGCCTTCAGCTCTTCTTTCTCAATTGGCAACTCTTTCTCAACTTGTTTCTCAGGAGTAGGCAGCTTGACGTCTTCCTTCTCAGGCGAAGGTTCCTTCTCTTTTGGTTTCGATGGACTGGGCGCCTTCAGCTCCTCTTTGTCAAGTGGCAAATCTTTTTCAACTTGCTTTTCAAGAGTTAGTTCTTTGGTATCTGTTTGATATTTTATTATTTCAACTTCATCTTCAATTGTTGCTTCTGATACGGTTTCATTTGTGTCCGTTGACATTTGAGTCGATCCATCTGGTTTAATAGATTCTGTTAATGTTTCAGTTATAGTCAATAACTTTTTACTAGACTTATCTGATGTTGTGAAAATACATTTTCTTATGGTTACAGTTATATGTTGTAAAATTTTTTGTCCATTAATGATTATATCCTTTTGATATTTATCAATTTTACACACGGCTGATCTTTCCAATATTGGATAGTTATCGAGTTCTGCTTTTGTTTCTTTTATCGTCGCCGTTATGTATCTATCTTCTTCTATAATATCAGTTAATGTTGTGCTACCGTCATCGTTGACACGAGATGTGCCGTCTGGGTATACATCTGTTATTGTTATAATAGTCACAGTTTTTAATTTCCGAGGAATACCTTGAGTATCAGCATATTTTGTTTTGATTGTTCTTGTTACTATAGTTCGTATTATAACTATGCTAAATTCAATTACTTCTTTCGTAATTTTTTGTATGCTTTCTTCTGGTTCACCGTATATTTTAAAACCTGTTAGTATTTTGTCAATCTCCGTAATTGAGTATTTTTTTACTTTGTCTGTTGGACTAGGTATTTTCTTTTCTAATACTAAATCAGTTTTGTCAATTACTTCATCTTTTTTGTGCTTTGTGTCTTCAGATATATCTTCAGATATTGGTGCAGATTTTTGATCTGGACTACGTTTTGTCTCTTTATCTTTTTTGAACGAAAACAATTCTTTTGCTGCACCAAGTTTTTCATCCATTTTACCAAATAACGAACTAAAAACAGATTTGCTTTCTTCTAATTTTCCATTTATTTCTCCAGCTAACATTTCGGTTACACTTTTTCGTTTTTCAGTAATTTTTTTGCCTTCACCATCGATTTCTTTTGATTTGATTTCTTGTTTTTCAAGAATTTTGATACCTTTTTCTAAAACTACTTGCTTTTCATCAAGTTTGTCAGAAATGATATCAGTTAAAGCTTTTGTCACATCTTGTGTTGATGTCTTTGTAACTTCTTCTGTGATATATCCCTCATTAATAATATCAGGGCTTGGCATATCTTTCATGTCTTTTAACATACTATCGTCTTTTTCACTTAATGTTAAAGCTATTTTTTCTTTGTCCTCTTTATCTGTGATTGTTTTCTTTTTAATCTTATCTTGTTTTTGAGTCCCTGCCAGTTCCTCTTTTGTAAATTCTTTTTCAAGAATTTCACCGAGGACATCACCAGATTCTTTTATCTGTGCTTTTTTATCGATGGTAATGACTTCTTCGTCTGAAGACAATTCTTTAGATTTCTCAGTTAATTGATGTGAAATTTCATCTTTTTTTTTTAAGTCAGCTAATTTTTCTTCCAGTTTTTCTAATGTTTTTGCAGCTTCTAATGTAACACTTAATCGCTTTTCAGGAATATCTGTAGAAAGTAATTCATGATCTGCTTTTTCGTCGGCATGTTTATCTCTTAAGAGGTCCTTATTACTTACTTGCATAATATTGTAGTCAGTTTTGACGGCGTCTTTTACAGTTATATCTCTATCAGTTAAATTCAGATCATCTAGTGTGTCTCTTTTTACTCTTTTACCTTCGCTTAAGACAGTTTTGTCGGATAAATCACTAATGTCTTCTGATGTAATCGATCTAACGGGTGAAGCTTCTTTTGTAGATTTTAATGTAGAATCTTGCTCAGGTTTGACATGCAATCGAGTTTCTTTTATTGTTTTTGTATCTGGTTCTATTTCAGGAACTTTTTTCAATGTTTCCAGAGAATCAATTCCGGTTATTTCAGGAGATTTTTGTGGAGATTTGACAGCCATAATTTCTTCAAGACTTTTGTCAGATTTAAGTACTTCAGCTACGTCAGCTACGATTTTTTCCACATCTTTCGGGCTCAATGCAGGTTTTTCCAGTAATTCTAATTTCTGAGCTTCTTCTATTTCTTTTTCTACATCTTCTGGTATAGATGGAATCTTTTCAGGCATTGAGTGTATTTCTTCCGCTATTAAAATATCATCTTTGACAGGTGAGTCAACCGTTGTTATGTGTGTTTCTCTCAATTTTTCCGTATATTGTCCGAAATTAAAATCTCTAGCATCATATTCTTTGACGGGCTCTAATTCATTACCCACTAATATGGACATTTTCATTTGATCATGATACATAGGAGATTCTGGAGCAGAACCAGGTGTCACAGTCACTAATTCAGCATGTGATGGACGTTCTACGGTTTTTACGACAACATCGTCTTGAATTGGTTTCGCGCTACTAAATGGCAAAACTTCTTCTTTGAGAGGTAAATCTTTAGGAACCTTTATTTCATGAACAAAGCCAACGTCTGGCTTGCGTTTGAAAATATCTTCCTCAACTGGCGTTTTCTTTTCTTCATATGTTCGGTAGTCAACTTCTTCGTGTAAGGGTAGATCTGCTACTTCATCCGGTGTTTTAACTATTTCTCGAACAGGAGCTGGTTGAGATTCAAGCTTTGGACTTCTTTCTGTTGAAGTTGGTTTTTGTAAATCAACAAGGGACTGCGGAGGAATAATTTCTTTTGTTTCTTCTTTTACATACTTTTCCTCTATCTGTTGGTCTTCTTTAATGTCATCTAATGTAATTCGTTCGTCTTCAGGTAACGTTGGAGCTGTAGTAGCTCCAGATTCTATCGTTGTCGATATTTTTTCATCAGGTTGCGATTCTTGAACAATATTAAGTTCAAATGAATCTTTTGGTTTTACGACTCCGCTTTTACTATCTGGTGTTTTCTTTTCACTACTGATATCTTGCTTTTCTTCAACACTTGCAGAATGTTCTTTTGACTCCATGTCTTTAATATCTGTTTCAGTAGTTGATTTTATTTGTCCAGCTTTTCTAGCTTCTATTTGGATTATTTTTATTTCTTCTTTTTTCTTTTCCGTCTCTTCAGTATCTTTAATATGCTTCTGCAATTCATCTTCCTTTTCGTGACTTACTTCACGATCAAGTATAGAATCCTCTGTGAATTGTTCAACTTCTTCTTTTTCTATTATCAAATATTCTTCTTCAAATTCACCGTCAACTGTTGTCTCAGTTTTAGTGTCGTCCAATAAACATGTTATTTTTTCAATATCAGAGCGGCCTACATACTCTTGTTTTTCTTCTGGCTCACTATCTCTATTAAAAACTGCTTCTATTTCTCGAACAATTTCTTGTTCTTCTCTTTCATCAAGTTCTTGTTGCTTGATATCATCGAGAGATTTTGATGTATCTTCGTCTGATTTCTTAGCTTCTTTTAAGATGTCTTCGTAGTTTACTCTTTGTAGTCCTTTTAATTTTGACGTATCTGTTTTAATAGATTTCGCAGTTTTAGTCGGACTTTTCATTGCTTTCAGTCCTTTTACTGGAGATGCAAGAGGTCTTGGTCTACGTGAGATAGGTTCTCTTTTTACCTTAGATTCCTTTTTATCCGAAATTTTTTGGCTTGGATCTCGTTTAGGTGATGCTTGTTTATATTTAGATTCCGCAACTCTTCTATTGCTCGCTTCTTTGGCACTCTTGGCAGGAGTACTACTTGGACTTGCTTTTCTTGTTCTCGTTTTAACTTTATCCTTACTAGTCGGTAGAGTAGGAACAGATTTAGAATCTTGAATCTTTTTAGGTGTGGCAGGAGGAGATTTTTTATCTTCTGAGGCTATTTTTTTTTCTAATACGCTTGTGGTTGTTTTTTTGTCACTAGATTTTTGTGTTGCTCGATGGCTTAACTTAGTTTTCGATGTCGAAGTTGTTAATGTGTCTCCTTTGGGTTTTGTATCAGTCTTCTTTTTAGTATCAACTTTAGCTTTCAATTCTGCATCTGTTTTCTTTATTTCATTACTTTTTATTACTATGTCTTTGATATCATCAGTCTTTTCTAAGCGTTTTGATTTTTTATCGATGGTTTTTTCTTTCTTCTTGGTTTCCTTCTTTTTAGGTAATCCATCAATTACGGTACTTTCATATTGTGCAAATTTGTCATCAAGTTTAGTTTCCACTCTTCCTGTTAATGCTTCTTGTAAAACTGATTCAATTTTTTTGTCTTCTCCATTAACTAATTCGGTGAGAAGTTTATTGTCAATAATATTTTTAGAATCAGTTTCATCTTTTATCGCTGAAATTTTAGTTGGTAACGGTTCTGGGTGAATAATTTTATCATCTTTTGTTTTTTCTACTATAATACTTCTATCTTTAGTAGTTTTTGACGTTGTTTTAGAGGTAGTCTTAGTCGAGGTTACTGTTGTAGCTGAAGCTGTAACAGCTGGAACAGACGGGGCCATTTGCCTTCCAGTACATGTAGGATGTTGGAGGAATTCGAGATGTTTTAATTTTTCAAGTCCTTCAAATATTTTATGTTGAGGTGTTGATCCAGGGAACATTATTCTGGTAATAGTATCATCTGGATTAGCAGGTCGCCATACTAATAGCGCACATATTGATACTAGGTTGGGTATTGGAAAATTAAATTGTCCTGAAACGCCTGCGCCGTCAAAAAGTTTTTGTTCGCTACTGTGCCATTTTTTAAGAAATTCCCGAACGTGTTTTGAATCTTTGGACGGATTTAATACATACATATCAAGTGTTCCTGTAACAAAAAAATAGAGTTTTATTACACTGTTACATCTTTGACAAGCAACGTGATATAATCCATTTTGCAAAAACAGAATCAGAATCACAGGACTGTTCATTTAGAACAATATTTCGAAGCACAGCAATACTCTGGCATGCCATTTCTTCAAAAAGAACAAAACATACCATGTCCAACTTTGTGATACAAGTTGATTGGATCAGGGCTACGATAGCAATGTTGGGGTTTGAGATTGATGTGTCTCAAGTCAGTCATCATGTCTGAGCCCTCCTGCAACAGGGACACTAGCAGGGGATCAAGATCCTTATCTCCATCGGGGCTGACGAGCGCGCGACGTTCCTGAAAAAGATTTGAGAACGTATATTAATATTTGAGTTGTGTTCGCGTATATATTTTTTTATTTATTCGTTTATGTCTCCTCTTAAATAGAGTGATGAGGGGTAGGACTTAATGCCTAAAGGCATTTCTCACCAGTCAGCCCTGGATGTATATAGGAGAAGCTGCAAGTAGGTACAAGCTACAAGCAGGTACAAAGCAATAATAATAAAAAATATTTTTTCATGATCGTCAAGTATTTTGAATCTACCATCGTTTTGGAAAGATCTTTTATTCAAGAGCAGAAGAAACAATAAAAATATTTTTTTTACGTAAGCGCATAAAGAGTCACATTTATTCACCTTTTGACCGGATCCGTCAGAATCAAGCTAGGACGCATACAGCGTAAGGCGTGGCGCGGATACGGCGCAGATACGACGTGTT
>DWKA01000928.1:0-14043 GCA_018249155.1 Panoquina ocola ocola
GTTATAATATAATATGTGGCGATGGAAAGATTCTCCCGATTTTTCTTCGCTTTGAACAAGATCCATTTAAGGCAATTCTGGCATGATACAAGTTTATGTTTGAAGGGTGTGATCCCAAATGGGGCAGTATGGATTGTAATCATAATTTTCTGGCTTTACCTGATATTTAGGGACACTAAATGCCGTTGGAACCATTCAAAATATCATTAAGAAGTCACTGGAAGCCAGTCCTCGACGTAATCCGCGACGCTTGATTGATCGTGTCTATCCCTTCACTCTTCCACATCATTATCCTGTTTTATATCCTCGATAAGTTGTTGAAACTTGGCCTTATCACATTTCGGGAATCGAAAACCTCGATCAGTTTCTTGGTTTATTAAGTATAGTTTACTGTCTTTAACACGAGTTTCATGGTGACTATGAATGTCAAAAAAATATTTTTCCACGTAAATCCGTAATCGGTTCCGTAATCCGTAACAGGTGTGCCTACTGTTTAAGTCATAATCCTTTCCATAGCAGTTAAATAGGCTAATTTAAATAATCGTTGTAAATACATACTACGGCCTGGGCCGCAGAGGCTTTATCAATATTGAGGAGGGACCATTATAGTAATGAGTCTTAGCCACACCATCTCAATATCGACCCCTCGTCCCGGGCCCTTGATCCTCAATTGTTTCGACAAAACAAATATATTACGGTTTAAATCGGTCAGAAGTTTCAAGATCAGTAATAATTCCAAATAATATGGATTTTGCCTTACGTAACTATGTACCTAATGAGTGATATCTCGTCTTTCATATTTCGCTCCATTCCAACCCATACATGAAATTGGCATGGATGGTCTGGCCCTCGCTAATCCGTGACGTGTGATTGATCGGTCGTATCCCTCATCGCTGTAGTGGCGGCATATCCGCCATACATTTTGGGATTAGACGGTTTAGTAATGCGTAGTATAAGATTATACACATGACTTCGTTTATACGAGAACATGATGTTGGTCCTTCGAGCCGAAAGTTTTCTATTAAGTCCTACATTATCTAGACAAATTATGTACATAGTATAGAAACCACAAATTGTGTTAAAGAATCCTGTCGTCATAATGTGGTACATATCTATTTGTAAATAACAATAATTTCAATTTGATTGATTTCTATTGCAAATTTCCTTTATCCTTATCGAACAATTTTCGTAAAGATTTTTAAAAATATAATCGTTTCGCAACGACATCTCAATTCATTTACAAATACAGAGTAGCTAGTAATAGAGTTATAAATCACTCATAGCAGTACGCAAAAAACGATTACCACACCCTATAATCGATGAAAACATTATCCTCACGTCACCACATTCTGTTTCCAAGGGTATAAAGCATTTGGGAGCTCTCACATCTTGTATTAGATAACTCGGGGCTTGTTGCTTGGAAATCCGTGCGAGTTACCGACCAGCTCGCAGCTCTCCAGAGATGTCTGCCGCGAATAAAGATGAACGCGTCTCGCGATAAATCCGGTTCAACCCGACGAAGTTGGACGGTATAAATTTTACTACAAATACATAAAGATAATTGGGAGAATGCTTTATACTGCTGTAAAGATATTTTAAGGGCTATAAAGTAAACAAACATTTGGGCATAATATAATCACTTTATTTTGTTTTATTAGATGATGCGATTTCGTGGTTGGAAGCGGCGATTTGTTTCTGACGAAAATCAACACTTTATCTCTAGTCGACGTATCTTCATGAAATAGCAAGTATGTGAAGATTAGATGAAAACATAATGCGAATCGAATCCAGAGCGTTACCTGTATTAAAGAAAGTAAGAAGAATCGAAAGTTAAGGGCGAAAGCATTACGATAGCGCACATCTCGAGTGCGGCCCAGTCCGAGATTGATGGCATCTCTGAATCGACTCGACGGGTTTTTAGCCCGCGGAGTGAGTCGGTGATAAGTGGGTTTTTACACGGCGGGTCTATCGTGTTTTGAAAGCCTTTATTAACTATCTGCTAGTTGGATAGCGGATCTACCGAAATTTCGTTTGGCTCACTTACATCGGCTTTCCTGGTGTATTTTGATAGGAATCGTTGCTTGTACTCATTGAAAAACATGTTATTCTTAAGAGGTTATCTTTATAGATCGACGGTGTAACATGTAGGTGGGTTTTTTAATAGGTAAAATACTGGCTGATATCTTATCTTTAACAATTTATGTATTTTTTCTTCTTTTCTTTCTGGAGGGTTAACAATTTTGAAGTTAAGCCTACAGTTAAGTTCACAGTTTTTTTTGGAGAACGAGTACCTACTAAGTAATAAGGTAGTAAGTTGGTAATTGAAGAGGCAACGTAAGTTCGCAACACGCTCATGTATTAAGTTGTTGAGACTTAATTCTCTTACTCGGAGAGTTTCCACAAATTTTACCGTACCTATTATTTTCAATTGTTTTATTTCCTTTCAACAGATACTTGGTGTAAAACTTAAACTAGAAGAAAATGCAGCAAACAAGCTATAGGTATTTAAGGGTGCTGTTTTGCGGAATACTTTACAACACTATTTCTGGGACTTAAATTCAGTTTCGTCATCCAGCCTCTATTATCATATTTTTATAACAATACTACTAAGAAAACAGATTCCTAGTAAAATGAATTTGATATTTAGCATGCTTATCCAAAAGTTTATCCAATCTTTTTTATGTGACATGCTATTTTATTTTTTTAAATAATCAGTATAATTTTTTTTGACTGGATCTTAAATATTCCCTTGGAAAATTAATAAAATGGATTTTCTATGTCCCAAAATACGATTAGCTTCTATAACAGAGCAGGTGTTGCGGCAGTGCCCCGGAGGAGCTGCGCGCTGCTCTATAACATAATATATCACACATAACCTTCCCAGTTCAAGTTTAATTCGTACCAGGTGCGCGACTAACTTGTGCAGTTAAAGTGATATATTGAAGGAAGAATAACGCAGGTTTTCTAAATTTCTCTCCCAACTAACATGAGTAGTTTTACAAAGTGCACTGGCTGTTCAGTGCGATTTAATATTATATACTACTTGTAACAATATGTGAAATTATGATTCAACTTTCCTTCATCTTGAAAATAAAATCAATGAAATTCAAACTCGAACGGGATTTAATTTTTAAACTTTCGCAATAACTTTTATTACAGTTTTTAAATAAATACATTTTCAATAGTGTACTCTGGATTAAAGTGAGTAAGTAACTGATATTGAAATGCACAATAGCGGGAGCCGAGCGGTTAATAAAAGCTCCTCTACGTGCAAATAGTTATTAGTGTAGCGCTGAAGCAAGTTATTGTTCCTTACAATAATAGCGGCATTCAAACTATTCAATCAGTGGCAGCTACTCACTAGCTCGTACACCGTCGGCCGCGATAATTGCGCACGGCATAAGCTCTTCAATTATTACCAAATTACAGTCCGCCAATACGCATTACATCACAAAAGGCACAATTAAACATTTCGACTCTCTCGTGATTGCGATTCGTGTTTTTAATTAACAATTGCATTATACATCGCGCCGGCGTGTATACTTTCAGCGGCTGGGCGTGTACGGTGGAATTGATGATTTTAACGAATCTTCACGTGAATAAGTTTTAATCTTTGTTCCGTGACGGCGCAGTTTCGGTAATTGATGTTTTTTAATTAATCAACTTACTAAAGTATGTAAGACTTACTTTTAATTAAAGGTTTAACTGAGTTTATTTATTAACTAATTATTCCACGTATTTAGCCTCATTGTATGTCTACCATATTTATGGTAGACATAAAATAAAAATTATTTTTTTATTTTAATTTGATGTGAACTCTCCTACAAATTGTCATGCTGTAGATTAATAGTACATTAAATTTTTTTATTTGTCAATCAATCTATCGGAGCCACGCACATCGGGGCAGTAAAAGGCGACGTGAAATATGCTTCAATTTTTTACTTACCATAATTATCAGCGTTTTACAAAAGTTGCGAGCCCGCAACCGCGGCGGGTGAGGGTGAAAATTCTCTGCCTAAGGTTAAGGAATTCATACTTTGAAGTCAAAATTTGTTTTTTTATTATTATTTGATAGGTTTCATGTAGTTGAAAGACATTACAATGATACTGACGTAATTTTTTTCAGAAACAAGAACCCCACTGCAAAATATACTTTTTTAAGTACTCGATAGGTCAAGTAATTTTTTTTAGAAAGTGTAACTATTTCGTGCTACACAAATTAATACCCACTTTACTGCACTTTCATTTTTTAGACGAAAATTAAGTGTCAAAATCTACCCTGCGGTCTGAAAGATGTAATAAAGAGATTTACAAAAATACAAGACACGTTCAAAAAACATAACCCTTTCTTGGCAGGTAATAAAAAGAAACACAAAGTTTTCTCTTGATGTAACATGCACAGCTAATACACAAAAGTTATAACGGTGTTTAATACTGTTTGCTAAACCTGTTACAATATAAAAACAATTAACTTACCGGGCGTCTGGGAAACGTCGGTCTTTTTGAACGAAACTTTACTATACGCGGTTTCAAGATTGCATTAATCTATAACATGCTGCCAACTTGCAGGCTTATAAAGTCAAACCAAAGTCAAAGTTAAGGCACATCCTCAAAGTTGGCTGCAGCTTTTGTAAAAGTTCATCCCCTTTTGAAGATAGTTCGCTACCATACGGGAGTTTGACAGTTACTTTTCAGTGTTCGCGCACTAAATACAAAAGTCGTAATGTAACAAAACTTTGAGGAGTTCGTTTGTGTGTACCGCGCAACGTGTCTGGAGCTCGCCGCTCGCCGCTCGCCGCTCGCCGCTCGCTAGCCGCGCGGGTCGGTGCTATGCCGTAGCGCGCCAATCAACCTTCAACCTGAACTTCTTCATACTCGTATCTTATTAGTCGCCTTGAATAACAACCTGGAAAAAGATTGATGCTATTTTAATCAAGTCAATCAAACACCACATTCACTTTCAATATCTTTAACAATTACCTAATTAGCATAATTTTCTAGTAAATTTTGACAACAGCGCCACCTATTAGACCCATAATTCCTAATCCTTCCTATCTTCATATATTACGCGTAGTGTATAAATATAATTAAAATTAAATTAGTAGCTTCGGCGTTTACCCCGGACAAACATCATGACACGTGAGTAATAAATTATGTAGAATAAATAAGATATTGGCGCAGGTGTACGCCGAGCTTAATATTTGTTTTTGCTAATAATACTCAAGTTACATCTGCGTCAACTATGTCAACAACTGCGCCTGAATGCACCATGATTAGCGACACGTCAATTTGTAGGCGAGCTCATCATAAAGTTAAAGATCGTGCGATAAATCACAAAAACTAATACAGAAGCTGTCCAGGCTGGCCTGTGGGAGCAGTTCACAAATTCAGGTGGCTGCGGGCTCCGAATGGCTACGGTTCTCGCGCATGATTTACGGCCTCGGCCGCTACAAATCACCACGCCCTTACAGCACCGCCGTGAATTACGGCCTATGGGGTATCGATGAGCGATGCCCGTGGACGGATAACGTCCGTTTTTCTGACGCGGCCATTTTATTTTTGTAACTACCATACCTTATTGTTTTGAAGGAACTACTCTTCCTTTGTTTTTAAACGTAATAGATGTTTTATCTTTAGGGTCGTTATTTTTTTTAATCCATTTATTATTTCACTTTGTATGTATATGTGTAAGGCCGCGAACGGTGTGGCCACACGGCATATCACAAGCACCCAAGACCCGAGAACAAACATTTTCATTTTATCTTTTACATAAATGTTTTTCTGTGGAAAATGAACCCATACGTTTTGAATAATGGAATCTTTTAGGGTCTGGTAACTATTTCGAGCTCGTTTAATTTTTGTGTTTATTTTATACATAAAATAAATGTATTTTCTTTTAACGTTATCATATTTTTATTCTTGTTTCTTCTTTTTAGTTGGGTTTTGTAATTTAGAATTTTATAAATGTGTACTATTTGTTTGACCAATTATAATATTCATACTTTTGAGTCGTATTCTAAATTCATTTTCGTTTATTGAATATTTATATTGAATTTGGTAAACTTATATCATTAGATTATATTGAAGTGCAACGAATAGAACGCCATGTTGTTTTTAACGTGAATTCATAATATTTATATAGTGTAGTGACGGTTCATATCCAATTCAATTTATAATTATGAAATCGTGTTTTTATGACGTACAATTCGTCAATTTTTACGATTCATAAACGTGTAGAAATGGCCATAAGAATTTATGTGCCAGTGCAAAAATAAAAACGTATCGTTTTAAATCACGATCCGGCAAAAATAATGATCCGTCCAAATGAGAATGACCTCGTACTCTTTTAATTTGAGTGCCTCTTTTTTAACATCCATACTATAATAATTGTTTTAAAATAAACCTATGCATTGGAATGAGTTCTCCCTTTAACTTTGTTTTCGACGCTATCTACATACTACTGCTTACAATAAATTAGTCGTCTTCTTAAAATTTGTGGACCCTAACTTTAATTCAATTTAATCACATCTTTAATTCCGAAGCCTCAGGTTGCCTGGATGTGTGCCTCTTTAGTCAAATAATTTTAAGTTTTGTCACCTAATGATGTCCCGCTTTCGTAAAACCCATGGCCACTCCCCGTAGGATCTAACTTATATGTGACATTGAGAACTCAATTCGGGTATTGGAATGTTTGAGTTATAGCGACACGGCTTCCTATCTAAAAGACGAGGAAAAAGTTAGATTCATTCTGTAAAGGATAAAAGTAAGAAATTTGGTGATTCATGACTTTTGTCATTCACGTAATTTTACGGTAGGCTCATTTTAGTATTATTGAGCAACCACTTTTTGAAGTAAAACTTCTTCAGCTGCAATATTCAATGTTGTGACAGACGAGAACATCGAATGTTATTAATTAGGCTTAACAGATAGGTAGATAATAATTAATTGTCACAGTAACTAAGCAATAATAATAAAAAAATATATAACATAAAAATCAGTTCATTGTATCTTTTGATTGCAACCGTCATGTTTACCTAAGCCTATTGATGAATTAATTATTTAACTGAGCTAATTTTAAAGCTTATTGCTTATTGTTAGTACATAAAGCCGTCCATAAAACATTGTTTATCAACCCCGTTGATATCTGGCCGTAACTCACCCCGATCCTAAACACAATACATGATCATCGCGACAAAATACACTGACACATATTCACTCAAATGTAAAATACAACACATTAAACAGTACATTAAACCGATAGTACCGATTGTACACACAAAAGTGTTATCGTAACGGACCGGGCCGCATCCGTCCGCTGGTGAATACATTTTTATTCGCGACTTTACGAGCGGAGTGATGTGTTTGGACGAGCCTGTCGATTTATATTATTGCTTGTTTAAGTTATTATGTTTAACAATATTGAAGTGAAATTTCTTTGGTTACAATGAGAGTAAATATTCAAAATCGCGACACACGAGATTTAGATTTTATAACTAAGGAACCAATCAGCACCACCTTGTTGAGGCAGTTCACACTCGGAACTGACGCTGATTATTTCTAATTAGGGGTAGTAAGATTTTCAGTGTACATGGAATTTAACATTACAGTATTCAATATAATATTTTCTTAACAGTTTAATTCTATTAGGTATTATTTTTTATGATTATTACGATATATATTATAGTACCTAATATTAGTATATGAATTAACCCGATTGTCTAGTGACGCGCAGAAGTGTTACCGCGTGATAAAACGAGCCACATTCGTTGCATCGGTAAGTACATACTATTTTATTTCTGACTATACGAGTTTACGGAACGGTCGCTCTCGTAATTCAGTGTCGTTCTCGACTGTACATAAATGATAATTAAAGCTGTATTGATACTGAAGTAAAATTTCTTTAGCCGCGCTGGGAGTAAAAATTTAAGGTCGTGATACTAGAAAACATTGAATGTTATTGGTGTTAGTAATGGTAGCACCAATCACTCTAATCACTCATGAGTCTTTACTGATCACTCTGTTGTGATTCAGACGAGTCAGTCAGTCATGACCGTAGCAAGAAAGAAAAGAAAGAAATCTATACTAATATTATAAAGCTGAAAAGCTTGTTTGACTGAACGCGCTAATCTCAGGAACTATTGGTCCGATTTGAAAAATTATTTCAGTGTTAGATAGCCCATTTATCGAGGAAGGTATAGGCTATCTAACATCACGCTAAGATGAATAGGAGAAGTTTTTCCGAAGTGAAGCGAGGTAATATTTCTAATAAGTCATATAAAATGTTAAAAGTGGACTTTCCAAAAGCATCGCAAATACCAACTTGGTATCGCTTAATCTAAACACGAGTACAATAGCATTAGTACGACTCGTACATTGTTGAAATAACTAAATTCGCAACAGACTAATAAACGCAGCCCGAACAATGAAGCCGCGGCGTAAATATTACCGAACTTTAACTAAAATTAACAATTGCTAACCGTATCAAAATTCAAACTTACCATCGCGTTTCGGTGAAAATATGCGCCAAAACGGGTTGTTTGCAGGCACAGATAATTTCAAACAATGCACACATGAAATTTACACTAAATGTTGCCCGCGTGGAATATACCTACTCCGGCTGCGGTACCACGGTGTGATTTTAAACGGTCCGTCCTTTAGTTACACCGCACATTTTACTGAGTTCACGTTTAAATTTTAAGTTGATGAAATATTTATGTCGTAATTACATTCACGAGGATTCTCCTGTGTATTGCTTTGTGAAATTGCTTTGTAGCGATCCGCTTAACTGTAAGATTTGATGGCTCGGCACGACTTGTTACTCTACCCATACAGGCTAACTAAATGAATAAATTAATTTCGAAACTACTTTACCTTGAAACTTTAGTTAGATTGGTTAGTGTTTGTTTGTTTACATGTTAGACAATAGTTTTGTCGTAACAACACACACTCGTAAATCATAACTTGCTTCAAAGACACTGTGTGCCGAAACTTTCGCATGTGAAATAACGTTCTTCATTATTTCTAATTCGTTCCCAAAAATTTGACTGTTTCAAGCCCTAGGCACCCGTTACACGCTCAATCTAGATTGTGATCCTTGTTGATCTCTCCAGATTGACTGTGTAACGTATCGAAAATCTGTCAATCAAATACGTTAGTTACACAGTCAATCTGGATTGAGATCAATGATCACGATCTAGAATCACGGTCTATGTAGATTGAATGTGTAATGGGTGCCTAAACGTAAAGCGGTGAATAATAGATCGCTTACTTTTACGGGTTTAAACGACAAAATTGATAGTACTGTGATACATTCGTCAGGTCAGCCATTAGTTAGTTGTAACATAAAACAGAAAACGTTGCGGACGCCGGAGAGACGTACCAATACGTCAATCAGGCAAAAACGTTGTGATGCGCTGATTGATGGGCGGCGGCACCGCGCGCGAGATGGATGACGCAGAGGGCCACTCGAATACCCGAAAAACAGGAACAAATAATTCTATTATTTTACTTGTCGTTTAAATACTTTCACATATCCACGCGGTCTTGCTAACTCTACGCGAGTGAGTTGCAAGTAAAATATCCGCAAATTAGCATCATTATTACAAGCCATAATTGTTCCACTGCTGGGCTCGGGTCTCCTATCACAATGGGAGGGGTACAATCTATAGTCTACTTCGCTGACCAAGTGCGGATTTGCAGACTTCACAAACCTTTGAGAACACTATGGAGAACTCCCATGTATGCAAGTTTCCTCACGATGTTTTCCTTCTCCGAAGTCAGTGATAATTAACAGTTTAGTATAGTCTCTCAATACAAGAAATCTGTATTGAGAATCCCTGACTTTGTTGAGGATTCTACTCAAAAATCCTTCGCTCCTGATCTTTTTCCCGGACGCAGTTCATTTTGTTCGTATCTATACAATAAATGAAAATTAAATGTCACCAATAGACAACAATTGATAGTGCTTTGAAATGTCAAACAACGAATCAGCCGCTAAAAATCAACCGCGCACTGGCAACTGACAGCTGCTGAAAGCAAAAGCTTATCAATATGAGCCACATTTTTATCTCCCACGTTTAGCTACATCAAATAATAAGAGTACTGTGACATCGTTCTGTGTCGTAAAATCCTATATACAGATGATAATAAACAATAACATAGACTAGAATAACGTTAGTCGAGTTCCTTGATCTACATTGTGGATACAAAGTTATAGGTCAATAATCTTGTACATCTACGACACACGCGATACCAAAAACCGTAATGTGTGGGCGTGAGTGTTTACTTACATTACTTACAAGTTTGACAGAACAATCCGTAGAACAATCAAGATCGACCGCAGGTTGTACGCGTTCGTTCAGATAGCGATAATACGGCCATTGTTCCCTTGACGGGCTCATTAGCAATGTTAATCAGTAACGGAAAACGCATACATTTGAACGCATTAAAACCTACTCGGAACGACTCCTGCGGGAGTCTCGCAGCTTTGACTAAAATATTAATTAATTAAACCGCTATTACTATATATTAGTATAGCTATTGAAGTCTGACAGCGCTTGCCGATCCACATTATAATGATATATTAATTGAAAACCACAGTTGTATCTTCGCTATCAACTGGACTTCTTTAAGTAGGTAAATGTCCATAAAATCAGCGAAACCAATTTTCCTACCCGTATAAAATATATGCGGTGTTGTAGATGTTATAGCTAAACGATTTTCCTCAATAACAATAGCTTTTAAATCTCCTTCCTCGCCTCAGCTCGGGAACGTAAATATAAAGCATCTTCGCTTCTCCACGCGCGGCTCGCACGCTATACTCGTACCTAATGCTTGTGTGTGCAGTGAAATTGTGTTTTTATAGAATTGCCTCAACGGGGATCCAAATAATGCAGAATCTAATAAAACGAAGTTTTACCTAAGAGGGGTTGTTGTGGTAATATTTTGATAATGCGTTTTAAAATTATGAACACTTTTTTGTACTATTATTATATTCGTATGTATATGCTTCAATCATGTATGTTCATAGCATGTCAAGTAAATTTAAAATGGAATAAGTAAATGCTAGGTTCTGTAAACGTTATCACAATATTATACCTTCCCTCCCAAGAATGTCTCGAAAGTTAAAATATATTAATGAGTTATGTCGATATAATTCTTGGTAAAGCAACGTCAAAGGCAACTTTGGCCCCCGGGAACAAATTTAATTAGAGTTGTAAATACAAAACATTTAATGTTCGTTTTCCTCGAAGAAAAAACATATTGTAATTTTAATAATTAAATAGAAACCGTTGCAGAGTAAAAATGTTCTGAATTGTTTCGAGTAAAAATGTTGAGAACACTGTTTGAAGCTTGCTTTAACGTTTATAGACATAAATACTTTCGGTATTTTCTAGTCGTTGCATATTTTTCCGTATTTTTTTGAGAAACTGTTATTGAAATAAATGTTCTCCATTCCCTTTTGATAACTATTTCTCAGTACTATTGTAACGATTTATCTGTTAAAGCTTGTACCTCATGGATTTATGCTTCTGATTGGCCATCTCATCAATAAAATTTTCATGATCTATTTGAATGCTTATCACTTTTCAATTCGACTAATGCGACTCTCCTGATGGAAATACCTGTTCTATTTAGTAATATGCTGTTTATATCTATATTTCTATATTTTATTTATCTATACTAATATTATAAAGCTGAAGAGTTTGTTTGGTTGAACGCGCTAATCTCAGGAACTACTGGTCCGATTTGAAAAATTCTTTCAGAGTTAGATAGGTAATTTATCGAGGAAGGCTATAGGCATTATAACATCATGCTAAGATAAATAGGAGATTTTTTCCCGAAGCGAAGCGAGGGCGGGCCACTATTAAGAATATATAATAGTAATAAGATGTCACTAAAACACACTGTAATATTCTGATCAAAACGTTGGAGTCACAAGACGGAAACAGTAATTTGCGGGTACGCTCCTAATTCCGTTACAAATGGCGTATTGCATGGCCGCAATCAAATCTAAACTTTAACATCGTGCTATAAGATTCGATATTCAATGTAATTTCCTCACGTACTGCACTCGGAGGTACCATTTGCATACGAAATTGCATTTTAAAACTGGCCATAGAATAAGGAACGTGTGGCGTGTAATAAAGACTGGAAATTCTAAGGGTCGAGGAATATGTGTCTTGATGTGGCATTTACATGGAGTTTGTATGACCCGCTGGTGCAGAGTTGACACGGTTTTTAGAGTCAAGACTAACAAATGTATCTAGCGCAGTTAAAACATGAAGATAATTACGTAACCGAATTCGTATCAGCATGATAAACTTTCAGATTTAACACAGCTTTCATCAGTGGACCTGTGTATGATCGTTTGTATAGGGAACTAAAACAATTTAAGTGAGCATTAGAGACTTGTAAAAATTCGTTCCTAAGGGGGATAATATAAGGGGTCAGATGTGCATCAGTATAAAATAATTATTTCCGCAAATGAAGTCACAAATACCAGTTGGTTTTAAAGGATTTTTTTGTTAGTAGTTAAACTTTTTGTAAGTATTTTCCCTTGGCTCTAAGAAGGTTATCTCGATATAAATATATCGCATTACGTTTAAAGCCCCTTTTGTACTAAAGAAACGCAGTAGGTATACAACTTGCGTTGTTTCATAGAAATTATACAACAATGAATCCGAAATAACATATTATCAACATCTGAAAATTCTCATAATATTTCAAAGTAACGCCTCACCATTCATAACATTATCGGAGACGCCATAAAACTCTACATTTTATACGTTTGTCAGCAAACAATACCATTGAAAACAATCTCGTTTCTGTTTTACGAGTTCAATACAGTGTAGATTGTAGAACATGGTTTACGAGCGATCGGTTCTAGCAGACGCCGGCTCGTTGCGGAATCAGTCAAGTGGGCTTGTTGAGTTGTACTTGTGCTTCTGTCGCTGATTACGACAACATTTTGATGTCATTACCAAATGTTTGCGATCACTGCTAATTCATAGAACGAAGCTACAACAGCAGCCTTTCAAGTGAAGTAGCGTCACACTTCAGTGCTTCTGTTATACAATCTCCAGTTTTAACAGATTAAAACATAACTTAGCGCTATAACATTTGAATTAAGGGCTAAAATAAATAACGTATAATAATTAAAGGAAAAAAAAGCAGTGATAGGCTAGTGGCTTGAACGTTGGTCTCTTGAACGCGAGGTCCTAGGTTCAAATCCTGAACGCACCGCTAATTTTTTATAAAGTGATGTGCATATTTACAAGATAATTATCACTAGCTTCGGTGAAGGAAAACATCTTGAGGAAACCTGCATGCTTGAGAGTTCTCCTTATTGTTCTCAAAGGTATGTGAAGTTCGCCGATCCGCATATGACCAGCGTGGTGGACTGTAGCCTGTACCCCACACATTGTGAGAGGAGACCCGAGCCCAGCAGTGGGACAAATATGGGTTGTAATGATGACAATAATGATGGGGTAGAGGTGTCTAATTGTATTATAATCTGCAGTACCTGCCAGTAACAGTATCCGCGCGGCGCGACCGCGGCGGCGTGTCCCCGCTCGTTCCCACGGGACGCGTTAATATTAATATCCCGGCTACGCTCCACTTGGCGCCACACTACACCCTCCTGTTCGTGTTCAATGTTATCAGCTTTTTACAGTACGTTGAATAGGTTTAAACTTCTTTGAGGCTTTTTGAATACGCGTTAATGTGTAGTTATTGTGTATGATACTTTAATGCTTAGAGGTGACTTCAACCTAGTTATATTTTTTTGTATACTTCTTTGGTTACGCGTTCGCTACTTTTGTGGTTTTCTTATATATTATTATTATACATATTTTTTTCTTTTTTGTTACAGGTACGTAAAGCATCGCTTCTTCAAGGTATCTGTTAATTTGAGTAAATTTTAATAACTTCAAGTCCACTATGACCACGACACATATGTACAACATAATCTAGACACGCGGAAGCGTGTCAAGACATGTTCTAGCTAAAGAACTGGCTAGCCAGCGCCAAGTGTAATATTAC
>DWKA01000929.1:0-14042 GCA_018249155.1 Panoquina ocola ocola
GTATGTTATCTGCGACAATGTAATTTAAATGTCTCTGTGTGTTTATCTATTTATGTTATGTAGTATGTATATGATATGTATACATGATATATGTATATTTATATATTAGTATTGGAAATACCTACATTAATTCCCTGGGCACATTGCTCCAAGCAAATCACGATGTATTGTAGGTATTTATTATGGATATTTGGTAATTTCCAGGAGATACGTTTTATGTTTAAATAATTACAGTCTGATAATCTTAGTGCAAAGTACAAACAAGGCTTTGACGATTACGTTTACCGTAGAGTTTCGACATGTGGATGAAATAATTATTCGTTTTCTCAAAATTTTAGCCTGCTACTATCGAATTTCATACTAAGATATCTCTGAGTAAGACTCATTCACATTTCATAAGCAATAGTAGGTAAGTGATTAAGTTGTATGAACACCAAATAAATACCAAACAGTAATATCTACCAATTACTAGTACCAGTAACTATCTACCAATTTATCATGATATCTGAACGCATTGTGTAATATTTTGTAGCCGTAACGATCCGATCCTACCTAAGCTATTCAAAACGAAATTAATTAGCTCTAAAATAATTTCCATCGGCGGCACTACGAGGCAATATTGCGCCATAATTAAAATCTCCTACAAAATAATATTAAAGGCACTCAGCTTAATTTGCCAGCATTACGTACGCTCCGATGTTTATTGGCGTTGAGAAATTAATATTTCGCACCGATATCAAAAGTTCACGCTCAACTAGCCACCCTCGGGGGTCGGTAATAACTACACTTCGGACGAATTGTGTCAGGTGAGTGGCAAATGCGCTTATATTATTATTTTTTCACCTTCTATCATCGAGATCAAACGTCGCCGTGGAGACGTCGCGGGGGGAGCGTGGGAGGGGGTGGGGATTATCGCGAATTATTCACGTGCCATAAAGCGCAAATTACATTGGCAGCACGCGCCGTGACGTATGCAGTATTGCACGGATGCTCCCGCAGGAGACGAGCCAAACAATCGCCACTGGGTGCCGCTGGGCCGACGAGCGACTTAAAATATTGGCTGTTCACTTCGACTCACTCTACAGTATTAGTTTTTTTCCGATATACCTTCGCGAATTAGTTAGGTAAATCTTTTCAAATTTTATGCAACATATCGCTCGAATTTCTCGCCTGTTAACAGGCAACGTGTCATCGAATTTTCTCGCTACGTGCGAGTTTCACGAGCAGCTTATGTCAGGGCGTTCAAAGCTGTGTTTTCCGGGAAACAATTAATTCGGCGTCACTAAACAAATAGCGTTATTGGGGTTCGGCTGCGGCTGTAGGCATCTATTCGAGCACCTATTAAATTTCTGAATGCGAGGTTAATCCGCAATTACCGCCTAGTTATCGCCGGAAGACGGCGGAGATAGTTAGGGCCCGGAAAATATTCCGTTCACTAATTATTCCGCGTAATTAAACGCGAGCATTATCGTGCGACGCCGCCGCCACCTGCCGGCATTGTGCGGCCGTGATTTACTGCGATCCCGCCGCGATTCCGTTGCGACTCCAAAGCGGATCCCCGGCTCTTTTTGCACCAATTAATTGTCGAATCGCTCGTATATATTAATTGCTATGAAATTAATGTGAAGAGCCACGATCGATTAATTGCTTTTCATCAGACTTAACTAACCATTTTAATAGCTGCCCATAATTTCATATACGTATAAGCTGCGCTTTCTCGCCTCTTTTTATACTGAATGGCTTAATTAATGTACGACTTCATATTTAATTTTAGTTAGTAGTTTAGTTTCCCCGATAAATTAAACGTGCAAAATGCATGCAAATTATCTATAAATTCAAAATTTTCAAATGAGAGCGTTGATTCGGAAAAAGGCTTAGCTAGAGCATGATGTCTAAGCTCTTACATTAATTTTGATCAGGGAACTTCGTATGAAAAATTTTGTTTAATTCCACTATAATTATACCTACTTCAGTTTCTATATTTAGACTAAAAAGCTGCAGGTAAGGTATTTTCTTTTCACAACTAGTTTTTTCGCTGGTTTTTCATAAAGCTTTTTCGATAACAGTGGATACGGAATAATTCAGAAAACATAGGGGATATACGAGAAAAGAGTAGGTACCTACATTCAACGATAACTTTTATTTTTATTTACCTACGTCGTGAATTTAAAACAACCTGACATTATTTTAAAGACCTAACTAGCTTCTTTATTAGCCACCTATTAACTAATGTCCCTCCTAGAGTAGGTACCTAATATTCGAAACTTGTCACATGTGTCCAACCAAGGGCAAATTGAGGGCGGTAGTTCCTAGCAGACAAGGATAGCTCCTTATCCCATAAAAAGTACATTCATACGTTACGTCTAATGCTGTGGCGAGAGTACAAAACGCAAAACACTGGCCGCAGGCGAGGCAGATGAGAAATAATAAGCACAACAATATGGGCCCCAGTTAACTGGGAGCTGGTCCGCTCGTAGTACAGAAGCCAGCCTCTAATTTGCTCCGAGTATTTCCTCTTATTTTGCGACGCCAGAAGATGGTCTATGTATATTTCGCAGTAAAATACAACGTCTCATTTGATCCTTGTAATATAGAACTCTGAATGGTATATTTCCTGATGTCTCTACATCCTTTGTAAGTACATCTAACACGCTAGCTAAATAAGCCGTCAGGTAAAATTGTTGTCTGGATGGTTAAAATTATCATCATTGTGTTTAAAATATGAGGATTTTTCGAATGTTTTTCGAATGCAAATGAGATTCAGTGCAACCATCTTCTACCGCCTGCTTTAATCTCAAAATACTCAATTATTTCAGTGCAGCAAAACATAGTGTGGACGTTATGCGACGAACAACGAATAGTTAGTTAATGTCTTTGGGGATCGTAGCGACTCATTGCCCATATCTCTCAAATTGTAGGTAAGAAGAAATCATCCTAGTTTAATAAAACATAAGTCGCGTAATCATTACAGGAAACATGACCCCTCGTATTTACTTCAGATCCCAAAGCAGAAATATTATGAGAGTAATATCTAATGAAAGAAAATAATATAGCACAAATCAACGAGCCATAATATATGCAAGTATATACAAGTATAAGGTCATTAGTAATTACGCAGGGCTGGCGCGGACGTAGCTAAATATTTTCTCGAGGCCTGGGCGGGCGCCGCAGTAATTAAAAGAACGGAGGTCGCCGCTCGCCTCGAGGGCTGCTTCCAGGAAAATCAAAAATTATTGTCCACACATTTTCTTCGCAGAAATATTTGGCCATAAAATTAATAAAGCTGTTCGCGCCCTGCTGTTATTCTCCGTACGCACCGCCCAATATTTAGATATTAATACGCCTTCTTTGGCGTTATCGATAGAAGCAAAATTATTCGTAATATCACATCAAAAGGAAACGCTCTCACGCTAAAATATATGATTAAAATATTTTGATTCTGTCGAAAGCCGACGCGGCCGTTAAAAATATCCAGTTGCCAAAAAGAAACTCGTCTTCGCGGTACAATGCGGGAATATTTACCGTAATCGTAGCGCAAACATTAATCGCGAAAAGCATTTTGTTAATGAGGTAAAAAACAACCGGGCGTTGAGTGGCGCGTCATTACCGTGCGGAGCGGAGAGCGGAGCGGGCGCGGGCGCGGGAGCGGGCGCGGCACAAAGCCACCGACTTAATGACACCTCGTGAAAAGCCGAGATGAGTTATTTTTGAGAGGAAAAGGCGAACGTCAAGTGGCGCGGTTGTTTTACGCGCACTGGTGGCGTTTTGTTCGAACTAACGAGGTCAATAGTTGAGTCACGGTTCGCGGCGCGTCGGTAACAAGTTCCGCGCGTTTGTTATTCCAAGACCCCTCTTACACTAGTTCATAACTTTTCGGCAACATAACGCACGATAACTGCTCTAGAATCGAAAGTTATGAGATCTAAACTATGCAGACGTTTCGTTTTGAATATCTTCAATCATTCATGAAAAGAAAAGAGGCGTAAAAATTTGACATGTCATTTATGTGGTTTATTAGTTTAAAACATAGCGAGTTAAACGATTTATTCAGTCGTATTTTTACAACCAATGAGATCCTTGTTGGTACGTTAGTTTGCCACGTTAGTTTTCATTTCTAAAAAGTTGTTTAGGTATAAGTAATTGGCTGTAGTGGCGGACTATATCCCTTAAATTGCGAGAGGAAACCCGAGCCTAGAACTTAGACAGTTATGGGTTGTAGTGTTTATGATGATTACTTAATCTAACTTAATTTTTATTTCTTCTCTTTAACACATACCCTCTATAACACAGTTCCTCCAATATAACCAAATAGAGTAGTAATGTGAGCTAGAAAATTCTGAAACTGATGAGTGATTTGTCACTGATAAATGATAATTTTAAATATTAGTGCACCAACCAGTGACCAAGTGAGCTGTGTGTCGGCCAATTAGAGCGCAGCGACTGGCGCAGTCAGTCAGTCAGTCAGTTGGCGCACAAAAGATATAACAATACCGCTCTATTGATAATAATATATGCTCGATGCTCCCATCCCACTGTCCCACCCATTTTTCCAAAAAAAACTCGTCTTCTTAAGAAAATCATGCGTTACCAACAAGTTATCTAAGCCTTGAATTTAATAGAGAATCCAAATCAAAGCATAACTCAAACATTCTGACAACTTCAACAATTTTTTTCATTTAAATTGTAGTGACAATTTTATTTCAAAATTTAAAAATCTTTAAAGGTATTTTTGTTATTTCTTAGAGTTTCGCACGTTTAATGAAAAATGGAACTTATTACTTCCGTGACTCTCTTTGATTTACAGAAAACTCAGTGTAAAACCCAAAGTCCAAAGGAAAATATTCTTTAATATATTTAACTACATTACACGAGGTCGAAACCAACGTCACAGTACGAGCATGTTTTATTTGGTCAAACATATTATAAGTATTTAGTTTGTAACATATTTCACATATTCACATTGTATTTCAAAATCGTAGTAAATGACTGTATTATAACATCCTCGCTATAATGCACAAGGCTATTGTATTGTGTTAGGGAAAGCGACCTAACAAGTGGCTACTTTCACATTCCGTTTTCATTTTCCAAGCGACAACGACGGGCGCTAATAACCTTATAATATCATCAGTTGTTCCCGCGGTTTACGTCAGAATGTTGCTCTGTATTTCCATTAGGCTTTAGGATTTTGTAGTAATCTAATGTCAGTAGCCACGATTCGTTTCGAATAACTATGTAACCAGTTTGTATGAGGTTTTAAAATGGTAGCCACTTCTAAATCGACTGTTATTTAATCTTCACAGTTGCAAGAAGCATTTTTAGTTCGAATAGCTAACAACGAGCAAATGAGTGACCTGATGGCAAATTGTCACTCCCACCCATGGCATTAGTAATGAAAATGGGATCCAATGCTTTCCCGGCCGATTGTTTATTATTTTTGCAAAAAAATCGCAATATTTCTTAAAACCGTTCGATGTTAGTACAACTAGTATTTCTCGTAAAATCAAGCTGAGGCTACGTCATCTGCGAAATTGGAAGTTCAATACGAACGCGGATTGCAATTCCAACCGTGCGTTCCCACGTCAAAAAACAAAAATTCATCAGAGTCACGCCAGGCTTCGAGCGTCAACCAGAAAGCGCGCGAAAAAAAATACTAGCGGATCGCGTATCGCGCCCGCACAAACGCATCTCGGTTTTCGTTCGAAGAAGTAATTAAAAAAAACGTACTATAAGGTTGATCACAGGCACCGATACCGCTTGTGCTACCGTTTACGCGTTCTTTGTTCGAGATAATAATAAAAACTCAAACAATAGGGGCAGAATAAGACCGAGTCGTTGCCTCAAACACGCCCTACTTGAAAGATAAAAAATATTACGTGTGGTGGACGCGTTCGTCTTATTACGTTCCCAAGCCCATTCCATGTATTTTCACCGCATTTGAGTGCATGGCTATTTTTATTTCTTTTTGAAATTAAACCTCGCTTGAAAAGATATACAAGAATACCAGTAATTGAATATCACAATCCGACACTTAATGATTTTTACAGATAAGGTACATCGTGTTAACTCAGTAGGAATACCTTTGGCTTGACAGATTTTTTATCTTATCATAGAACGCGTATGAAATTTACAATTATACATTTTTATAATTGACATAACTATTATGAGGATTTATAACAAAAAAGGGAAATATTAAAATTTCTTAAAATTTTCGGAAGAATTACCTAGACGAAGAAAAATAATGTATTAAAGCATGACCGGAAGATATAACTGGAAGTACCCACAAGTAAGAAGCACGTGTATATCACCCTTTTTATGTGGGATTGTTGTGTAAAACTCACAGAACTCACTACGAGTACCTAATCAAAGTACAATCGGATACAAATGACATTATGATAGTTTACATTAAATAAATACGTGAATTGTTCAATTAAATAAAAAATATGTCACAATTATGCTTCATATCATAATTGGGATTGCTGTGGTCAAATATGGAAAAATGTAGATTGCAAATTGTAAAAAGAAATAAAATAATACCAATAAAATTTATTATTATTCTAATTGTGTGTATTGTAATATTTTTTTTACCTATTATTTTGTTCATATTAGATATACTCGTATGTTAAATGCTTCAGTTGAACACTTGTTTATTTTAAAAACTTCAGGAACCTGCAACTAAACTTAAACTTATTCGTATGTTAATCACATTGGACAAACAGCGGCTATTACATCCATATTAATTTTTGCCAACACGTAACAAAAAAAAATGTTAAAACTTTAGCAGCCCGACTGTACCGGTGCGCACCTGGGTCGCCAGGGGCTCTCATTCAAATGCAAATCAAACGTTCCATTTTAAAAATCTACCATCTCGTCACTCCTTGCTTCCGGAACGACTTATGTCCAATTGCCGCCGATGTTATCACATGCCTTCAACCCGATTTAAATCTTAAATCTGTGAGGCTTAAACACAAATTCGCTTTTACTCATGCGGCATAAACGTCAATATGGTATTGGTGTAAATTGTCGTTTGGGACCTTTTAGGGCAAATTTCGAGTACCCAGGTGTGCTCCCGATCCGGTTAAGGGAAGCGGCCTTGTTAGGGATTCTCGTATAAAATGGTTTAATGGTTTGTTTTTAATTTCATTTTTACATTCACGACTCCACGAGTTAAATCATTGACTGTTGTTAAATACCTATAATGGCTACTTTTTAAGTCATGAAAAGATTTTCATGCAATTTATTTATTCCTACTTCGATAAAAGCATGCTCATCATGATTAGAATTAATGTTTGAGGAAATTATTTTATTATCTAATAGAAAACGTTATTTTAAAACGTATTGTCTAAAACTCTTTTTCAGATAAATGGTTGTCAAAACAAAATTACCTTTATTGGTAGGTACGAACATACCTAGTATTAATCAGAATTTCAGATCTACAGCGTAGTTATATAAATACGACGTAACACTTATTGAAAACATGGATGTAGATTTTAAGTTTAAGTTTAATATTTAAAAACTTTTATTAAAAACTTTCAATTTTTAAATCTACCACTACCTCGAAAAGGTGCTTTGTCATGGAGAAGAAGAAATGGCGAAAGAGTATAGTGTAACATATAATTCGAATAATATTAAAATCATCGTTAAACTCAAAACAAAACCGCGTAAGACTATATTTAATTTAATTTACGTAAGCGTCATTACGCGGCTTGTACCTATTCTTCCACCACTAATTGTTGTTCCCCGCTCCGGGTGCCCCGTGTAACGTACACACGTCGCAATGCAATTATTTTCTACATCATTCTGTGTTTTTTCACAACGATACTTATCTACGTTTATGTTTATTGAGATACTTTTGATTTATATTTTAATTGTGGTAAGATTGCACCTGCGTTGTGTCACGTATCATGGAAGCGCTTTGGCAATAATAACTCTAATTCATTTTAACGAACTTACGAGGAATAGTCAACAATCTTACAATATCTCTTTAATGTAATTTGTAATTTAAAGATGCGGCAAATGCAAATAAAAAGAATTGAAATAGGTATAAAACAAAATTTAATTAGGTACCTGTAGATATACATAAGTAACATCTGTTTACTTCTAAATAATTTTGAAATAAATAGAAAGTAGTGCTGAGATTTTTTTCTTTTCTCGCTTATCTCTTCTTATCTCGCAAGATCGTTGAAATGGATGAATGATTGAAATGGATTAAAAGGTAATTTGGTGTATTTTTGAACTTACGTAGGTAAATTCAGTCTTTTCTTGAGACTTTTTATTGAGACCACGCTATAGACATATTTCACGTCATAAAAAGTCTCAATTTTTTTCTAAAATACTGATTTCAATTCTTTGTCCCCTATATAGTATACCAGGACGTCATAACAGGCCACTTAGGTAAGCCAATCCTGCTTTCTATCAAAGCTCCAACTTAGGGTGTTAATAATACCTAACATAAAATTACTATTATTACGTCGTTGATATAATTCTTTGTCTTATCTCTGCATGTAGCCTTCCTACACGGTTATACCCGTATTTTAATATGACACCAATGTAAAATGAAACTCAATCGATCATCGGACCACACGCCGAAGGGCCAGACTGCGTGGCACCGTGTGGTATCTCCACCATCTACATATCCCCTGTAGCAGCTTATTTACGACATTCCAAACCCTAAACAGGTCACAAACAAAAATACATTATATTATCAATGTCAGGTAGCCTACCTGTCTAAGTCGTACCTATACAATTTATCTATCTATCCTTAATCTTTAAATAAATTAAAATTAATTATTGAGTATTATTAGTACCTATAGTGATTTTGTGTGCCAACGAAACTATAACATAATTATTTCAGTCTACTTTTATTTTGATTGGCATAAAATATAACGAAAGATAGATAGGTACAATTTAAGATATCGATTATTTAAACATTCTTCGTAACAAACTGTCGATAGATAGGTAAACGAAAATGAAACATTGTTCGTATTTTAATTAGTAATACATATCTAACAATTTTGTACATAACAAAGTTATTTATGATCCTTGAGCATCCGATACGAAATGGATCATAAAAAATACTTTACCGAACTATCGTAATATGTTCGTGATATAAATAATTCGTTGACTTGTTCTTTTTCTGAGTATACCAAGAGTTTAAACATTTATCTTCGGCCGCGCAAATCACAGAACCGAATAAGTCATCCATAAAAAAGTAGCCCGGTATTCGTCTGGGCGACCGGCCCCGCCCACACAAAGGACTCTCGTAGTTTGCCAATAATAATAGTTAATAGTTTTCTGAACATCTATAGAAACGTGATTTACTGGGCTCAAAAGTAATGCAGTAAATCAAACAGCCATCTCGGACTGAGTTATCCAGCTCAATAATGATTCGAAGGACACGCACTTTCTCATTACTCGACGTCATCGAGCATATAACAAATAGAGGTAATGTTGTATGTTTTGTTCAAAAACCAATTACGCCAAAACACTGCGACGGTCGCTACGCTGTGATTGGCCGACAGCTCACTTGGTCACTGGTTGGTGCGGTACTGTTTTTAATTGTCATTTATTAATGACAAATCACTGATCAGTTTCGGAATTTTCGAGCTGACATTATCCCTCTACTGGTTGTATGGTCGATGCTCGAGGTTATTCCTTCGTTCCTGATTTAAAATAAATAAATTTTATCGTGCCATCTGTCATACCGGTCTTAAAACTTGTCAAAGTCGGTCGGCGGGCAGCAGTCGTCGTACCGTCATTCTCGCAGTGACGTTTAGTGTCGATGAAACGAATGTTATTTTAATGTCTTGGTGTTTCCTCGTTCATTACCACCATTACCGAGTCGACATCCGATTTATAACATGTCAAATTTAAGCGGCGTGTTCGATTTTCGTAATAATTTTTTGATGGTCACTTTACATACAACAAATCATAAATGAAGAACTCATAAGCTCATGTCAATCACAATAAATGTGCCGAGAAACTTCGGGTGGAATAAAGTTACATCTAATTACAAATAGCTGACTGACCGGTATGATCCTAAGTGGCTAAATTATATCCCATACGAGTACCGTTTAAAGTAATATATGTAGGTACATGAAAAAAATATTTAAATTCAAACTTCAAATAATAATATGTAAATGTAACTATGAAATATATTATTTTAACCTTGTAAAATGAAACAGCAATACATTAATAATTTGAAGGTAGGCATTAGATAGTATTTGAAGTTTACAACTCCGCATGTCGATCGATTGTAGCTGTTTAATATAAATATTTATTTACATGGTTCAAAATGAGAAAATGTAGTTTATGCAAACGAAGCTGTGGGTAAGTCTAGTCTTTTATATTTGTGCAATAACAGGCGACACTTTACTAAATGGATCCGCCATATCCTTCATTGGTAAATACCACCAACATACGCACATTTAGGATTAGCACCTATTTATAAAGTTCATAATGACTATAAAACACCGCACTCCATTAAATTGCGAGTGATGCCCTGTCAAAAGCTTTTTTAATAATAAAGGAGATGATGCTTGAAAAAACTCCACTCGCCAAGTTCAATAACATATCCTAGTGTAAAACGAAAAAGTGTTTACCACTCCAAACTCCATCCACGCAAATTAAATTCATACACGAAATGTAATAACAGTGGGCATCAAAAGGCCTCGAATGTCCGTGCGGAGCTTTCCTTTTAATTAGACCCTAAGTACTCGTTAAAAACAGGATCTTCCCAAACAGACAAAGCGCGTAGTACTAACAAACATTGCGAATGTAAAAAACGTTGGATAAATAAGTGGAAAAATACAGGTAAGTCCAAGAGAGGTTTTGTACGGTCCGGCCGGCCACTTAGGTCATCCTGCGAAATAAAAGCCCAAGTTTTTTATATCGCTTTTAAATGCGAAGCCCGTACGTTCAGTCAGACTCGCCTCATCCCCTTCACGATAATGTGAAAGGAAACAAACGAAAGAAAATGTTTCCGAGCGCCCGTTCGCTTTTATTGAACAGTCTTGTACGTAGTTTCGATTGCAAATAGTTCTGTAATTCAGTTAGCTGGCTCTGCGAAACGAATAAAAATTGGGCCGTACAAAATGTCTAATGGACAAAAGTTTAAACAGGATTTACGGGATCACAGATTGAGACGCTTGTAGGTACCAACTATCCCCCCCGGATTTCGCTGGCATTGTTTAGGCTTATATTGTTTTACGCTTTGTTTGTATAGGTGCATGTATAAATATGCATAGGTGAACTTCGTGAGAGGAGACCTGAACCCAGCGGTGGGACAATTAGGGTTTATAATGATGACGATGAAACTTTTTGTAGAATACTATGTAATAATCAAATTTAATCATCATAAACTTAATGTGATTCCATTGTTAAATAAAAAAAATTAAGATATTACAATAAACATTATCATAATATCATCAATAAAGTTCTGTTGATACCTATAAGAAGTTGTTTAAGTAACTCGCCACAGATGTCGCTACTTTACGTATTCCTTTGAATTTCAACTAATTTGACTTGACACTGTGTCAACTATGTATTATTTAGTTCTATTTTACAATTTAATTATTAAAAATAAATTTAATTAAAAATAATTAGCTGTCTTCGAACAAAGACGTAGCAATATCTGCGATGGACGGACAGCCGGTACCGAAATATAAATCTTGGCTTGTTTGCCTTTGATACGGAGGTTCCCGTGTGTGAAGCTATACGTTTTCAATTCGGCCAGCGGGGAGGGTTAGTGCGCTCGACGGTCACGAGGGGGCGCCGCTGAGTGTTTGAAGCGGTGATTAGTAATGCGGTGGGGGCTTATGGCGAAATAATCTTAGTGGAGACGTTAATGAGAAAACATTTTACTGGTCGCCGGGGGCACTTGACGATTAATTAATTTCTCTTTCGGTTTTTCTGCCCCGAGGTTTAGCAAGTTCGGATCGAGAGCTTGTTACACCGAGTGTCTGTTTCTTCATTTAATTATGAAGTATCGGATAAGATAAAATGTTGCAGCTTTTGCTAAATGCACAGCACTCTTAAAAGTTTTGTTTCTATTATTTTAACTTCTCTTTCTATTAAACAGTTGTCTAAATCTAATAAATTCGTAGTATAAAAATAGAAAATAACACAGTTATTCTAATAACAGACTTTGGCTATCATTATTAGAAAAAATTACTGACTGTAGACGCAATATCAACCTAACTCATATTCTTACTACTAGTGGCCCGCCCTCGCTTCGCTTCGGAAAAAAATCTCCTATTCATGATGATCTCCTATCCGTGATGTTATATAGCCTATAGCCTTCCTCGATAAATGGGCTATCTAACATTGAAAGAATTTTTCAAATCGGACTAGTAGTTCCTGAGATTAGCGCGTTCAAACAAACAAACTCTTCAGCTTTATAATATTAGTATACATAAGTATATATTAGTATAGATTACAAAAACTTTAACTCAAGACGGAGTGTAGCGTCCTGTACAGGTAATAAAACAATAGACCCCAGTATTGGGGTCTGGTGGGTTTCCCGCACTTTAGTGTTGTTTGATCAGGCAAAGAACAGACAAATAAAGAAAGCGTTTAAAAAAGATGCTGTCACGCAGAAAAAAGTAAGGACATTTTTGGCGACATCGATGTATAACAATGCGGAATTTAGAAGATTGATAATCAAAGGCTTAATTACATATGTAAAAGCTAACACACTTAGGTATATCCGCAAAAATGTTTTCCTTTGTCAGGTGGCATGGACTTTATAAATTAAGTAGACATAACCTACAGTCATGACCCGAGAACAAACATGTATCCGTCAAATAAAATAGTCTGCTTTGGCACGGAATCGAATCTGGGACCACTTGCAAGCAGAGCAGGGTTACTATCAATTAGGCTACGGGTTCATAAAACAATTAAAGCCTATTCATGGCCTAATAAGAGAAATCCCTGGCCCGAAAAACTGTCCTAATAAAGTAACAGCTTCAATAGCTAAAAGGCCGTGTTCAAAGAAATTTCAAATATGGAACGGTTCTACTTTTCATGAAATGGAACGAAGTAAGTAACGTTGGAACCGTTTCAAAGAATCCACTCTCGTCTGGGCGACATTTGACAACGCAGCCCGCCGTATGCGAGTAACACATTATCTATCATGGAATAGACGAAAGGCGTAGAGTCGCTTTGATATTTTCAACGTAATATTGAACAGAATTGTCATATTACTATATCATCACAATGTTGAAGTGAAATGTTCCTAA
Organism: Panoquina ocola ocola; assembly: GCA_018249155.1. Taxonomy (NCBI): domain Eukaryota; kingdom Metazoa; phylum Arthropoda; class Insecta; order Lepidoptera; family Hesperiidae; genus Panoquina; species Panoquina ocola. The sequence continues at coordinate 13,236 of DWKA01000929.1, forward strand.
TATTCCTTTTAATTTTTCGTTCTCATTAGTCATAAGTAATAACGAATTAGGATCTCATTTTATATTATGCATAAAAAGACTTAAGTGTAGTTGTATTAAATAAGGTTAGAATTTTTTTTAAACACATAAAAACATGAACGTTTCACTATTCTTCACAGCCACAGATAAATTAAAATTAACTTCCACATACACCATATAATAACTATATTATATCTAGAGGTGTTCATCATGTCTATATATTGTAATAGCTCCATCCTTATTAGATTCAAACACAAAAAAAACATGCCTAATAAAATAGAGTCGACTCTACAGTTTTCCTGTTCCCACGTATGACGAGCGAGTGAGTATTGATCTCAAGCTCCTTATTTCCTTTTGTGAGATAGTGTACGAGACATGTATAATTTGTCTCTATATGTACCTAAATGTTACACGTATGGATACATAATGATGTTACAAAAGAAAAGCTTTGTGAAGATATGTTATTAGATATTAGATTTATTGTTATTTTCGTAACACAACATTCACTAGCCAATGAAAAATTATCATGCGTACTCGTATAACGCGATTTCTATTCTAGAAATGTTCTTTTTTTTACTTTGAAATTATTCTTCTATCATCTGTGTTCTAACGCGTATATACGCGTATATTAGCGCCATAAAAAAGCCTACAGACAGTACCTACCTACTATTTTCAAAATTGAACCAAAATATCACACTGAACGAAAAATAAATTAACTGGCCAGTAAGTTATGTCTTCTACTTTTTAAATAAAAACATTTAAAACAAAATTAACTAACCAGTAAGGCTC
>DWKA01000930.1:0-14027 GCA_018249155.1 Panoquina ocola ocola
AATTTTGAGATTTAATGATACTATATTAAAGACGGCGGGGTGACGTGTGACGTCAGAAATCTCGGCAATGTACTCGCGCGCGAACTATACATATATTCCATTTCAACAATCCTGCAACATAAACTAAACAATCGTGGCACTACTTTTTAATAATTTTATTCATTTAAAAATTATTTTAGAAATAAACATAAATTACTTTTAACAGTAAATAATTGTTTATTCTCCTTTTTTTTAATTGCGTCTGCCTTATTTTTAAACCATAAAAATACACCGCTTTTCGATCGTTTTTAAAATATAGAGACAATTTTAAGTAAAGCAAAAATATTTATCCAACGTTGGTTCCAACTTAGGCATAGATTTTTCAAAGCGAAGCAAGGACGGTAGCTAGTACGTAAGAAAAGTCTAAATTACGGAACGATGTAATCGACAACCTTATACAATGCTTATACGGCACCAGTAACTTTAAAATTCCTGAGTATTTGAAATCTTTTACCAACGGAAAACTCAAGAAACGCTTCCTTCGCACCTCTCGTTGAAGAATAAATTTTGATTGGATTCATGAAGATCCAACATTACATCCTGAGGCGATGATGGAAGATCTAGAACAATCTTACTTTTGCTTCTGAAAAGTTTAATTCCTTACCGTTATTTTACACAGTACTTTATACCATCCCAAAAGTTCCGCCTCCAAGAAAACATACTGTAACCGTATTACTGTTAAACATGTCACAATGGATTATCCCTTGTCACGTCCTTTTTCAAATTCCTTTTAGATATACTCGTATACAATTTGTTTGTAAAATATATTAATTTGAGATAATATATTATCTTTCATACTTTCCAGCGTATTCCAAGTCGTCGAGCGTAAGGTGGCATTATCTAGATAATAAAGCTATGACGTGTAAATACTGCTTATTCAACATTTACACACATGAAAAATACAATAAAAGATCCGATACTTAAGTATTATTAAGGTTCTAGGCCGCATTTGTGTAGGCACCGCAAATAAGGAGAGGGCTTTGGGCTTTGACTCAAGATTAAATGACTCCATCCAATTTACGTTTCGCTGTTGATTTTTATTAAAGAATAAAAAGTATTTGAATTACGATATGGTTACAAGATTTATTTACACTTCCCTACTTCTTAATTCTCATTAAGAAATGGATCTCAGCTGCTACGCAACATTATGTATAGTCATGGGCAATTAACTTGGAAAGACCTAGAAAGAGACATCCGATGCGCAGGAGTCGTTTTGCTCTGCTTTTTGTTCTGCGCAACTGTCTCTTTCAGATTCGTGCCAAGTAGCTTGCACATGACTATAATAGTGGTTAACATTACATTTGATTTTATTTATCTTCTCCTTTAACCAACATAGGCATGAAATTGAGTGAATGCAATATGCCGCTAACAGATCGACATCAGTGGTTATTATTTTTAGCACTGGTTAGCACTGAAAACTTTCAAATACAATCAGCGTTTCGAAACAAAATAAGTCGTAAACAACAAGTATAAATGTTTGGTCCCGAATAGGTACTTACTGTTAGTCTAACTCTAAGGTATATTTTTAAAGCTTCCCAAGAATTTCACTGGTAGCTTTAACGAGCTCGCTGTATTTGATGTTGAAATAAAGTCACGGTTCAGTGTCCATTTGGCGAATGCCGCAAACTCCACTGTGCTTGTTTATAACATACATTTTTAGCTTTTCCCCTACTTCATATAATTATAATGTTTAAAGAGTTACATTATTTTACAAGCTTTTTATAAATAAAAAGTAAACTAAAGTTTCGCCTGTTCGACGTAAATATGTCTGTAATCAAATCTAGTATAATCATAACTTGTACCTTGACAAGACTCTGAAAGAGACAGTCAGATGCGCAGAACAAAAAGCAGAGCAAAACGACTTCTGCGCATCTAATGTCTCTTCAGCCTCTTGCTAAATTACTTGTTAATGACTATAAGTAATATTTCATCCACCTCCCAGTTATTGACTCGTTGAGTTATTCCGTTCTGATCCCCAAAACTGATCCACCGGCAATTATTATTTATTATAAATTCCGTTAGGATCCCCTAATGCAATATGTCATTGTCTAACTTTGAAGTTAAACGTAGCAACCCAATTGAGGCTAGCCTTGTTTGATTTCTTCTGGGTAATGTTTTTCTGATCTGCCTTCTTTTAGTACTGAAACTATAATATAGATTATAATTTAATGTATGTACATTACAACAAATATAACTTTATTTACTACACAAAAATACGCGCTGATAATTCATTAAATAATAATTTCTTTACCATATTCATCATAACAAAACGTTACGTAGGTACCTTGGTGTTGTACGCGCAAGTTTTGTTATATTTTAAGTAAAAAAAAGTTTAATTTTATTCTCTCGTTGTCCACGGTGATAAATAAAAGGCGAGCGATACATATTAATAACTGCCATAATCTAGTCTAAGTTGCGCATGCATTACATACTGAGACATAGTTACAGCATTAAACTTACTCAAGCAACTTACCCGGCGATGAGTTCGCAAACTGGAGCAAATTCTCACGCCTCCTTCTTGTAACAGGTTGGTTTTGCATACCAATTTAGTTTTAGTACCTAAAAATACCCCTCACATTGTGAGAGGGAGACCCGAACCCAGCAGCGGGACAGATATGGGTTGTAATGATGATGACCAAAACATTCTTAGGTATCGATATAAGAATAGTGTCTTTCTGGTCTTAAATTACTCCGCCCTAGGTTCGCAATGTATTAAAACCGTAGATATCACTAATTACTATCATAGTTTTAATGTTATAACTTCAATTACTCACATGACATTATAAAAATCTTGAGTGTACGTATAGTATGATATAGGTATTGTTAACATTAATAAAGAAAGAGTGCTATTTTAAGTATTTTAAAACTCTCTTTATAGAGCATAAACTTTAATTCCTGTAAACCAAGTTTGAAAACATTTCCGCTGGTCTTGAACGGACAGGTCAGAAATCCTTACTTCGTAAGCAGACGGTATTCCTCCACGCTCGATAAAACTTCGCTATCAAAAACAAAGGAATCATAGTTAGCTGAAATAGGGATGTAGAAATCATGACAAATGCTATCAAAATAATTATATTAGATAACCAAAACCTACCATGTAATCTTTAATCTACTAATCGAATATATTATCTGGCTACAAACATAAGGCAAGTATTATAATGTGTGCAGAAAAATATATAATTAGATAAGTTAAAAAAACGCAATTCGATATGAAAGGCGATTGAAAATATTTTCATTTGATTCGTAAGGTACGTTACGAGTTTACGACGCCCTACCACTACCTAGCCGAACAAAGTATTTGAATAAAGAAGTTCCAACAGCTGTGACTGTTATCTTTGAAAGGACTCCTTGGGAAACTTTCGGAGAGTACACTCTTGGAAAACTTCGGCGTTCTGATATTTTATAACGTAACTCGGGTATACATAGTAGATATAAGTAATGTAACTTATCTAATAAAAATTGTACTTTGTGAAATCATTGGCTTCAATCCATTAATGGTTACTGTAGGTATCTAATATATTAGTACAAGGTAGAGGTCTACTCTGGTAATTCAGGAGCATAATGGCCTGTACCCCTCACATTGTAAGAGAACAACCGGAGCCCAGCAGTGGGGCAATTATGGGTTATAATGAATGAATCCAAATAAACGACATGTTATGTTGTTTCGTTACAAACTCACATTAATTTACGATTATTAAAATAAATATGTTCAGTTTAAGTAAAGTGTATTATTTAAAATCTTAATACATAAATTACAGTAAAAGTTGCTCAATGTGGTGAGCATTTACTAAACGTGTGCAGTGTCTGGTGTAGAAAATTTGGCATTCGCTATTTAGCCTCTTCAGGAAACTATAGTGCTGTAGAACAACGTCTGCCAGGTCAGCTAGTATATTTATAAAGTAAAAGAAAGTAGTGATAGGTAATGAAAGTTTGAACTTTTATCCTGGGTTCAAATCATGGTTCAAATCACTCTTTAATTTTCTGAGCTGTTGAATACACGTATGATGTTACCTAATCGATAACAGCGCAGGGCTAATCATTCTAAAACAAGAAGGAACTATCATACAACAATGTTATCATACAACAATGTTTTATAATGACAACGTATACGGCATATATTATGAGATAAAACATGATCCCTCCTATCCTGGAAAATGGAAAAGTTCTAATAGAATAGGGGTTATATTTTCCAAATCACTGCACTTGCATTCCACTTAAATTGAGCGTTGGCTTTTAATAGAACGCGTGCGTCACGTTCATTCGACTTAGGTATATGATAACCTTAGTGCTTTCGTTTGAGAAAAGTTATGGCTTGTGAGAATGATGACTTGTCCATAATCGTAAAGATATTTATTTTTGTCTTCACATACTAAATCAGCACGAAGTTATATTGAGGCAGAGGCAGAATTAATGTTCGAAATGCATTAGGTTTGTCTTAAATTTTCAATCTAATTTCAATTTCTAGACGGATACTGGATAGTATAGTATTTAATCACAATTATAGTTTAGCACAATGCCTTTTTTCTTGTAATTTTATTAATACAAATTACATCAAGTTGAAGCAGGGATGGCCTAGTGGTTTCTACGTTGATCTCTCGAACGGGAGGTCCCGAATAAGTCCGCCAAACCACATTTGACGAGCGTGGTGAACTATGGCCTGTATCCCCCTCACATTGTGACAGGAGACCCAGGCCCAGCATTGGGACATGCATAGGTTGTAATACACAAGGATGATGCCAAGTTTTAATATTTAGGTATCAGCAAAACAAATTGCTTCGACCTTAATCACAAAAAGTGCAATCATCCATAAAGCCTGCGTCTAAAGCAGAACGTGTTTCACTATTATTTGCAATGACGAGTACGTTTCGGTACGATGAACGCAATAACTGATCCGCGCACATCGCGACTGCACGTAGAACGACCGCAAACAAAGGGACTTATCTATAACTGGCAGCACTAATTTTACGTTTGACAACACCGTCGCAGAGAAATATATTTTTATACTACAGCGAGCAGCGGGTCATGAATTATGATGGCGATGTAAAATACGAAGCGTATGATTTTTATCAGTATGATATCAGTATTTTAGTCAAGACTACAGTATACTAGCCCCAGTACCCATTACTGGGGTGTCTTAAGGGTGAACAGAACCAGTAGCAATTATTCTTTATTTCTCGTTACGTAAAACAATTATATCCGGAGGTGTCAATAGAGGTTTAAACAACAGCAGTATGATCGAAGACCGATGTAATAATGGTAATAGGTACTTAATGCTAGCGAGTGTTATCGCTTGGGAGCCATCAGTAAGCTGGTCTGGCACTAATATAACAATTTGCTCGGTCGCAGGGGCTTGATTTCCCACAAGATTTAACAAAAGGGCAAGCAGGCAGCCCCGACTGGCGATGTTTCTGCTTCAGTTAATACGACCCTAATTCCATATTTCTGCTCATCAATCTTCTAATATGTCCCGGAATTTTTTATTGTTCAATCTTGTAATTTTCTGATTGCCTAAATCGATTTTTGTTATAAAGGAATGCACGGTTAAATACTGCTTATTTTGATAAAGATTCCATACTCCTAGTTGCCCGCCCTTATTTTGCTTCTGGAAAAATATGGTATACAATGCAAAGGACCTACTTACTTGTATAAAGTTTAGGTACTTTTGGCTTAAAAATGTTTGCTGTTTCGTACTTTTCGTAGAACAAAATTTAAAAATATGTGAATTTGTATCATAAAAGGTGTGTTGAGGAAATGATATTCTCAAATCCACGTTGATATTAATCTAGGAACGCGCGTGAACGGTGTTTGTAAAACAAAAATCTCTTACATTATTTTGGCTTTTTTTTTCTTTTATTACCTACTTATCATATATCGAAAAACTGTGAGAAAAGTATTATACCTATATGTTATTAACAAGGAATAATATAGAGTTGTGGATGGTGCGAATTACTTCTCAAAAATGTTTCCTTACTGGTAATCTCCTAGGATTAAAACTTTCCAATATAGTCCCATTTATAGTTTATCCACTCGATAGGCCTCAAGAGATCGTTGACATTCTTTATCTGCCCTAACACTTGTGAGATTCGTGATAGAGCATGTCGACGGTAACACATTTTCTTTTACATTTTGTTTTCAATTTGAGTTAAAAGTAAAAGGGCTCGGTTGACAGCTGGATGGATGCCAATACTAATATCAAAGCTTTCGGCGGCATAAAAACTTAAAACTCTTTTTTATACGCGATAACATAAGGCTTGACCTCAAAGTCACCTGATGATAAGTGATGCTTAGGTCTTGGGTGGTAAAATGCATTAAATAATTGGGTGGGCCAATAACCTTTCCATCAATCCCAATCGTGGTCAAGTATACTCTAAGCCTGTTCAGTTACAAAGAGAGACTCATGCCCTATAATGGGCCATTAATGGGTAGAGGCAAAGTAAATACGCTTAATGATAGTTTTTCTATAACATCTTCCTTTTATAAACAACGATGAGCTACAGTTTTATTCCACATCTCAATGTCGTTATACGACTACAATGTATGTAAATAAACTACGTGCTAACATAGTCTCAGGTACTCACTGGTGGGGAATAAAGTTATTTCTCTCAGGTAGCATCCTCGTGAACTCAACTACGACCACCGCCTTCGAGTACAACGAGATAAGTGAAAGAATATGATAATTCCATTCTTTTATGAATTATTTATACAGCTTGAGACATTATAAAGAGCATAAAGAAATAATTCCATTCAGCGAAGCCTAACCGGTGGGTTCTTTGCATTTATTTTATATAAAGTCTTGAAAGGTTAAGCTTATTTGAATTATGTAGATTGTAGAACAATTCTTATATAAATATCTGCTTTACAATTGCAATCATAAGTTAGGAATTAGTATGTCTTTGGATTTAATTTTCATTAGATTTGTGATTAAACATTTATTCAAGATTATAGTGTTAAATTGTTTGTTATTCAATTTGGAATCCCAATATTACTTGGATACTTAACTATACTATAGAAATCCAGTTGCTTGTTTTTATATTTTGTTTTGGATACAAATCCTTATGATTGATTAAATATACACATATTCAAAAACTAGAGCTAGGGCTTAAGGGCTCTAACGGATAAATAGAAAGAACTAACTCGTTTATTTCTATAGAGAAAAACGTCTTTTCAGTTATTTTTTCTACTATTTTATTTATCAAAAATTATATTAAATATTAATGAAATATATTGCGTGAGAGTAGGTAGGTACTATTGGCTATCCACAAATAAAAAGAAATAGGATTCCTAACTTCATAAATAATTGAAAGGTTTTCGCTGTAAAAACTGGAAATTACTGTGGCTGTGTGGATGTGTGGGTGTTATGAGTGGGGCATGTTTCTTATTTCATGTAATTTCAAATGTATGAACTTCAATTTCACTTCTTTAAATGGGTACTTCTTTAAAACACAATTTTTAAGTTCAGTTATCTATTGAATTTGGTTACTAAAATTAGATTAGTACGATCCAAACTTTATGAGTAAGGATCCTAAATTAAGTTAAAAAGTAGAAACAGATTTAGAAAAAATGTAAAAGCAATTTATCGCTTACCTATTTGAAAACCTACTACTGGCTCCATCTATCTTAATCAATAAGTAATCTACTCGTCTGCTCTCGTAGAACATTAACTAGCAAATGATTTTGTAACAAAACTTAGAAGGTTGTGATCAGAAGCTCCTAATTTGCCTCGGTACTATCCTGAATTATAATTTAGACGACTAAAAAGTAAATGTAATAAACCCTCGAAATAACATTTTCTTCGTACTAAATTGTTCTATCCAATAGTAAAAATCGCACAAAAGCTGATATTTTACGGAGGACATTGTCCTAAACATTTTTCACTATCAAAACTCGATTAACCCTCCTGGCTGGTGTATCAGCTTGAAATTATATTTTTTTAACATTATCCATTTTAAATTCCATAGTCTGCGAGTTTTGTTCTCGTAAACGGAGTAATAGATTTTTGATCTTAAAATTGGTTTGAATTCGATATACATTCCGCTAAGTAATTTATTTTTGGTGTGAATTTATAAACAAGAGTTGATAATAACATAGTGGTTTAAAGAAAGGATTGCTTTAGCGGACGCATGAGATTTGAATCCTGAATTCTTATTTAATTCTAAAAATCTAAATCAACGTCTTGGCTTGACTTCACTACTTTAATAGCTCACTACAGAGTACCCTTAATTATCTCATTGTTGGGCTTGGGTTTCCTCTCACAATTTGAGGGGTACAGGCCACAGATAATTAACTTGTAATACGCACGTACTTTTTTGAAAATTAGTGGTGCGTGCAGGATTTGAACCCAGGACATAGCGTTCGAGAGACCAACGTTCAAACCACTAGGATATCACTGCTTGTATTGTTACTTATTTAAAGCAACAAAATGACAATTCAGATAGGTACCTATATATATTTTATGATCATATATTATGATAGTCTATCAAACGCATAACATGAGCAAATAAATACCAATTAGTACCTATAACATACCTATACGTCGTCACCAGTTGAGACAAAAGATTGACTGAACAATATCACGTTAGTAACCTGACCTGGCAACCTCGCTTCGCTTCAGAAAACCCATTTTTACAACATAATCGAACAAATTGTTACCTACTGTAACAGGGAATTAATTAGAAATACTCGCCTCACAGAACTTCTATAGAATTTTTTTTCCATTATACTGTGAGAACAAATTCACTTAATTACGAATAAAAATCAACCTAAATACTAAGACCAAATTAACTTAATTACTATTATCATGTCTATATACCGTAATATCGCAAAAAGCAATACCTACACGTAATTAAATATTGTGTTTCTGCATTAAGTACAATAGTCTATAAAAACCACACAAATATGACACTTTTTTATTTCAGTTTCATACATTTATTTTTTAATTGGCCTCTTAGCTTATATTGAAATTTTGTTTGGGTTACTAGCAAATCATATTTTGCCACCATGCAACGTACATACCTACGTTCTGAATGAATCGATGGGTATTCTGTTTATTTTAAACCCAATATAAAGCCTACGGCTGCATTTTTAAGGCTGTCGCGTGATGTGGGTCGCGTAAACAATATTCTGCGCCAGCAGGCTGTTTTCATTTCGACACAAATGTGTGACAGGATAAAGAAGAGATTGAATTTCACCGCTTCGATAAAAATCATTCTATATCTGACTGCGTGACACATTTTTGGAGCGTCATAGATTCTGTTATTATATTTTAAACCCTAATAAAAATTTCATAAAACCTTTACATAAAAATTCTAAAAAGCAACACAGCAAATATAGTACAAAGCTAATGAATTAGATTGGTAACGTTTTTTATTACATTTTTATTAATTTTACCTTTGATGTAGGTTTTTGTATCTTTCTGCGTTACATAATCATATAGAAATCTTTTCTGAGAGAGATAAAGTTGCCAATTGTCAACATCTAAAATTAACTCCAATTATTGAATCTGGACACACTGAGTAGAAGATAAAACTTGCACTGGCAGTTAGTTTAATAAACAATATGGGAATAAGTACCAATGAACAAAATTACCCAAAGATATTTTATTTTCTTCAATTCTGAATTCAGATAAAATTCTCACTTCACAATCGGAAATTATTCGTTCGTTCAATTATTCGTAAAACGTACTTTACAATGTTAAGTCTAGAGATACGCAGTTATAGGCTACAGTATTGAAAAATCTATAAGTAAAGTTCTGCTCTTTCGTTCCTTTGCTGAATGTTAAACGGAAGTATTGAAGGACTGAATAACAGAAGCAATTCCAAGAGCACTCAAAAGATTTTTACAGCAGCCATAACATCTAGGGTAGTGAACCAATGCCGTATTGCTTTCCATAATATGACGAGAAGGTAAGGAGAGCCCCGCAATAGGGATATAACGATCGATTACACGGTCGGAGCGGTTGCATAAAATGTATTCCTCCTGCGGCCAACAAAGACAACCATTTTATTCCTTTCTCCGTCAGCTATGATGTAATCCTCGTCTTTTAACAAATGGAAGACATTATCGCCGCGCCTGGCTTTTGTGTAAATTCATGTAGAATAAAAGTTAGCAAAAAGTTAAAGCGCTTACGTAGTGCTCGCAATTCAAAATGTAACGGCTATTCAAAAAACGGGGCAATGCACGTATCTGGGGACTTTTTATGATTCTATGTCTACCGCAAGGGAAAACAGGAAAAAGGCGCACACTGTCATAGGAATATATTTGCTTTGCACCTCCTTTTTGTGCTGCAATTTTGTACCACTTCACATTCTGAAATATGTGTATTTGAGTTTTAGTTGGAATTGTTTTAAATTTGCTAAATGTTTGTTATGACTTTGTACTTCAGGACCATAGTGTTGTTGTGCCCTTGTAAGCAGATATTTATCACATGGTAAATATCAGATATATTCTGAGAGAGAATTTGATTATTAGAATAATTAGGCACTTCAGCCCAAAATCTTTATGAAGGTACATCCACTAGTTGCTAATATAATTAGGCCTGTAGACGTAAATTGCGTTACTGTGTCGTGTAATATGCCACTTATCACTGTAATGAAACTATTGTACGAACCAATTAACAAACACAATAGCTTCTAGATATTTCAGTACAATTATTAAGTTATTATAATGATCATAATAATTGAGTACGTGATTAAGGTTAAAATGTTAGCCTATTGGAAATTGAATTATTTTACTATTCCGTGAATTTATTGTTATCATTTCAACCATATAAAAGCGATTAAATCTCATTAACTACAAATATTATACGATTGTTAAATGGAAATTCAATTTCAATAATAAAATCGCCAACAAATTATTCGTAGTGAAAATAACTACTTAATTGTCAATCTTAGCACATAACTAATGTCATACTTAATGAATCGATCACGAATAATAAGAAAAAAAACTTTTTTAAATTGACGTATATTCGTATGGAATAAAAAATAAAAAATTTAACTCTACATATTATACGTACGTATATTTTGTTAATTTTAGTAGTCTAACAACTGGTATTTATTATTTTCCTGTTAACTCTCAATAACGTACTAAACTCTCCGTCCCCCGTGTATAATTACGTACCAATAGTTACCGCTGTTTCAAATTACATGCCTACCGAAAATGACGGCATATAAATCCTAGTTTCATGACTTTCGTGTGTCAATGAACGCTTACTGTTGAGTTGTACTCATGCTTGTCTCGATACTTCAGAAAGCACGTGGTCTATCAATACCTTGTGCGGCGTGAAGTCACGTGCATCCTTCAGGTAAAGAGCTCTTCACAACTTTGAAGTTCCCGTTCGTTAAAGTTGCTTACGTATTTATGGTTCGTTGAAGACATAGGTCAAAGTGATATATAGTTAATAGCTGAGGATTAGTTACATTGGATAAGGAACGAGGATAAAGTATAAGCTGTTAAACAGCTTATCTTAGTGATGTTCCGCTTTGGAGCTTTGTACTTGTTTTGACGTTAATTTAACAGTATAAGTTTATATTTATTATAATTTTTTTAAGTTTCAGGAAAATGAATTATTATTTTTTATTTTTCACGAAGCTAAATATAAATTACACACCACTGTTAAGACTTTTCTAAACATGCGACTCGTAGGGATCAATGCCACTCACGTGTTCACCTTTTTGTTACACGCTGTATATGGAGAGGATACATTTTATTCGTTTCAGCATTAATATTTTAGTCGCTCTGACAAAAGGAATAAAAAATGTAACTGAAATTTTATTTTCACTGTTATTTAAATAACATAAACATTATATCTTTATTATAAAGTAAAGTCTAATAACAGTTACGACATGCGGATTTACAACGGGCGCGGATAATAGAGGTACCGAACCGTAAATCTTGGCAACAAAGGCCATGGGGCCGCAAGTTTTGATGCCTCTGAATACGGTTGTTTATTACCGTGTGACGTCACCATGCCTGCCGTGCGCAAATTTTGTATATTTATCATCTGCTTCTCTTAATCATTCATATTGAATAACAAAACCTTATTGTTGGGTTAATACACTTAAATACATAAAAACATCCATATTAAAGCTACTACTGTTAATAGAAAACGTCATGGGAAGTAAGTTTTTCGGTCACTTATTGAGAGATTAAAACTTTGATCAGCTTTAATATTTTAAGGACAGCGTACAGCTGAAACTACTGAACGCAGAAACTTGAAATTTGGTGTGAAGATTCCTTATGAAGTGTAGAGGAGCACTAAGAGAGGATTTTTGGAAATTTCTTCCCAAAGGGGGAAAAACGTGGAAAAACTTTTATATGAAAATTCCACACCGTTGAAGTTAGTGACTTAAAAATTTGGAGTGCTAAGAATTGTTAACAATAACATTATCTACTAATACCAATGGTTTCAAAGGCCTCTTTCATCGTATTTGCTACTTTTATAAACATTTTATATCGTTAAGAGAAAGTTGCGCAATCGTGACTATTTATTAATGCACGGTTTATGTAACCCACAGAAACCAGTCAGCCGATAATATAATCATTACCAGTTCACAGTTGAGGCTAATTTGCGGAAACTCATAAATTTGCAGGTAACGTATATTGCTCGCGCTGAATACTGAATGCAATATAACATGGAAATTAAATAATTTTTAATCAAAGGCTCATTAACTTTCATGTTTTATTGTTTATGCTTTGCAAGTATATTGAAATGTAATTGCCTTTTGACGGTTAAAAAGGAAAAGGTAAAGATAAAAAAGTAATTACCTGTAGACTTTACAAGTATCTTCAGGATTGTTAATAATCTCTTTAACGTAGAAGTCTTACAGTCAACACAGTTTATCTCAATCTCAATATTTTAGTGTATTAAATAAAATTATTATGTGTTTGCATGTTTTCGTGGGTGGAATAAGCACAGGTACTTATATTTTCTATCTTATCCTGTCAATCTAATTCTAACAACCAAACACATTGATTGTTTGATATAGCTAAAGTTGTTCTCAACTTGGTGAGTTGCGTCGATCAGCAATATATAAATTACATTTTTAATTTATATCAATCACTTTGATGTAATGTATTAGTTTACATATAAATAACTTTAAATAACTCTACAAGTCCCGTGGGAATACTAGTAGGTACATGCCGGCCAGCAAAAGCCTAGAAGTTTGAAAAATTGCTGAGACGCAAAAACTGCGGTTTATAACAAAGAACGAACATTTTGCAGTCATCGATATTTTCATGCACAGCAAGCTTTGCAAGCTAAATTAATTAAAACTAGCCAATGCTCTTGTCGGCTCAAAGCAAACTGCGTTCGATGCGAGAAAAGCGACGAAACATTTATGTATAAAATTGGAAAGCAGGCAAAGAGGATTACGATTGGTAATTTAGAAAAATTTTAAGTTATAATTTTAATTTAATACCTAAATTATACATTTGTTAATAATAATGTATTCGTTTGGCAGTCATTCACTAGCGTTTTATACTGTGGTTTTATTACGGAGTTATAAAATAATTTGTAGTATGCAACTTATCATATTGTATTGTTCAACAATACAATAGGTAGATAATTTAATTTCATAAATAATAAAAGAGTCATCAATTCAAGGTCATTTACGCAACGACAAGAAGCTGAGATTTCTTCTACAGCAGCATACTAATAACTCTCGGAAAATCATTAACACCCAAGTAAAATATTTTTTTAAATTAACATTTTTTCTTACAAATTATGACATCATTCGTCACTTGGAAGGTATTCTTAAAATAAACATTTAAAATGAATCGCAGTCGCAGGCTCGCCTCCGGTGATATCTTGGGTTGGTTACCATTGAGCATATAACCGGTAGAGCAGTAATATATGTCGGAGATCAATAGAGGGGGCTACTATATGGTCTGTCAGGATTCAGTGGCCCTATATAGGTTATTGGTCACAATTAACGTAGTCAACACAATCTTCAACACTTTTATTACTTGATCCATTACATTGACACGTAATA
>DWKA01000931.1:0-14021 GCA_018249155.1 Panoquina ocola ocola
TATAGTGTCATTAAAGCTCAAAATTATTTGTGCTCCCCCCCTTTACTCGGCAATAAGCTCGCGTGCCAATTGTACATCATACTTTTTTATGGAAAAAGGGTAGCAAACGAGCTGACAGTGCCATCATCCCCTGTCGCCTTTACACTCCTGTGACAAACTTTGGATAGGATAGGAGAGTGGGAGAGAACGTAGTTAGCTAACAGAACTTACCTGTTAGTATAAGGTGTTAATATGAAAATTGGTTGTTAGTATTCGTCAGTAAGGGTACATGTAAAACTGTCCAAGCTATCTATAGGTATGCATAAATTTGATCAGATTTTTACAATTATAAAATGACATCACACAAAACTGTTTACTTAAACAGATCAGTGTTTGGCTGTGAAAGAATAGAAGAACACAGCAATAGGCATTTGTGAAGACGTCGATAAGGCACACCGAAGTCGTGGCGTCGTGTCGTTACCTCGTTTCCACTTCAGCCGCCTTTGTTCCGGGGATTGTTCCTGGTCGGGTGGTTAAGCGATTTTGTGAGTGTCTCTCGAGTGATCATTGTTCGCGATGTCAATTATTTGTACTTCGGTTATGTAACTTTCTTTGTGGGCTGTGTGAGTTGGGTATCTATACATATCTCTATAGTATAAAAGAAAGTCGTGTTAGATACACTATTATTTTGTAACTCGAGAACGGCTGAACAGATTTGGCTGAAAATTGGTAGGGAGGTGGCTTAGAACCAGGAGAAGGACAAGGATACTTTTATATTCTTTTTTATAACGCGTTCCGCTACTGAGGGAGGGTAGTAGTCCACCCGGATGGAAAACGAGTAGTTATATAATAAATTATAGAAGAATTCAAATCTGCACATTGAATAAAAACTAAAAAAATACTCCTAGAGGAAAACCTCTAAACACTCAACTGACACTAACCAAAAAAATCATTATCATATTTTTGTGTCTGCCTGTTTCAGCTTTCTCGCAAAAAGAATGGACGGTTTTTGATGAAACTATTTTTGTTATATGTACCTATGTATATGTTATGTTGTAGAACTACGCAACATAATAGGATAATATATTATTAATGTAGTCCGTTACAGTTTATTTTATGTTGCAGAACCACCCCTGCTGTATCAGTGACCTACAAAGGGTGTAAAATGGCTCTTTGAAAAAATAACAAGTCAAGGCTTTTGTAAGCTTGGATACCGTTCAAAAAGCATACACTAATTTTATTACATTGTCTTCCAAATACTAAGACGGTACTTTGGTACTTTATAAATCCGAAAACTTAATGCAAAACTAAACTAAGAAATTTCTTTTCACTGATATAAAAGTAGCTAACGAGCTCCAGTTTGTTAATTGCACAATTTACTGGCTACAAACTGGCATGGGCATTTTGCTACCCGACACTTAGAACTATTTGTATTGAATATTAAATTAAAATAATACATTCAGTGGAATGTGTACTCTATTTCTACATTATTTAATGGCATGTACTATGGAATTTCTTATTTTATAGATGACATATTTTAATATGACATTTACATTTCCGTGTTTTGTATCACACCTTTAAACATAAGATAAAGTATGTAGTGTAAACAAAATTAACCTAAGTACCTAGGCTTGAACTTTGGTCTCTCGAATGGGAGGTCACATTGTGAGAGGAGACCCGAGCCCAGCAGTGGGACTATTATTGGTTGTAATGAAGTACCAACGCAAATAAAACATTAACCTACTCAGTAATAAAATCTGTATTAGAATATACTCTATATTATACGGAACCCAAACCAACAGAACATAATTATAATTGTAAAACTCCTAATTATTCTTTTACTCGTATATTTACAAAAGTTCGAACCACATTTCGGATTCTAAGCTCAAAAGTTATAATTGAAATGGTTCACTCAGCTACTCAGCAGCAAACATTTGTATGTAAATCATAGTGAACATGTAATAATAATTATTCGCTGGTTGCGATAATACAGATTTAGATAGGCTCCGGCGGGAAGATAACCTCTTACATAGCTCACAGCACATAGCGCCTACACTCCCCCTGGTAGCGACAGCAGAAAAAACTAGAAAATATTATACCAAATTCAGACGAAACTCTAAAAGTAGTCTAACTGTGGAATGTACATGTTAAAATTTTATAATGAATATACTATAGTTTAAGTATATAAGTTAATTATATTATGTAATTATTTTTTACTTTATCTTTTAGAATTGTATAAAAATAGATTGGTTAGTATATAATTTTATAAATACCTGTTAGCTGGCCCCTGAAGTTGAAGGAACATCTTCAGGAAATAAGGTACCTAGTTTAAGAATTTCTTCATAATCTGAAAACAAACACATAAAATATGGGTTTTTAGTGTAATTTATTTTGAAAAATAGATAGGTACATACCTTTACTCCCTAATGCTGTGAAAATAATTAACAGCAATTTAAAACCCATCGATTTGGCATGAGTACTTGAATTATAAAGTTAATGACACATTTCTTGCTAATTATAATTTGGCAACATTAACGAGGAATGTTTATGAGTTTATCGATTTTGCAGAATATATAAACTGATTGTTTCATAAAACTGACATTATCATTCCAGCTGCCAGCCACACTTCACAATGAAACTTGTAAGTATATAATTTTAAATTGTTATGTTTCACACCATGTCATATTTTGAGCCACGTATAGTTATAGTCGTATAACTCGTATATTATATTTAAAGGATCTTGTGATATTAGAGTCGAGTCCTTTGTTCACTTACGAGTAAGTAATCCAATTGGATTCACTGTCGAATTCATCGGCTGGTCGAATACATTTAATAATTTAATAGTAGGTTTGGTCTTGGCTCGAGTTGCTAAAATTGAAAAAAGCGTCTAGATCCTGAGTTTATAGTAGTAATGCACGAGATGTCTAAAAACATTTTTTTTCAACTTTATAAGTTTAGCCTTCATTACGTGCCTTTTTGTAAATCAATCAAAATAATTAAATAGGTATATGTAAACCCCATGCTGCTACTCTTTCAACTTCAGGCTTATTGCCCATTATTGACTATTGTTTCTTTCTTTTTCAGCTCATAGTACTGGCCTGCTTAGCCTCGGCGGCATGGTGCTCTCCTATAAAACCTGAAGGCAGCCTACAGCGGTTTCTACCAGCAGTTCTGCATGAAGAAGTCCACGACGAATTCGGCCAGTATGTGCTCCGTTATGTCACTGGTGAAAGTAAGTAATTGCAGATATTTTTGAATCTAAAAGGAATTAATCATGAAAATCTTTGATGTATCTGTAGAAAGCGAAACATGTGACTGAGTTGTGATTTATTTTATTTTCATAATATTAGATATCTTTATAAATTCGTGTTTTTCGAATAAATCTGTATATTATTCTCAATGGAGAAGAGAAACGATCGAAAAATGTGACCTAACCGAACCTCAAAGTTTAATTGATTGATTTATTTACAGATACCGTGGTCTCAGAACGAGGTCGGCTAGTTCCCACCGAGAATGGAGGTTTCGTTCTTGAGGTGGAAGGCCAGTACCAGTACCTCGGAGATGACGGCAAATTATATGAAACGAAATACAAAAGTGGAAAAGACGGGTTCCGTGTCGAGGGAGAACATATCCCTAAATCTGTTCCAGTTCCTAAAAATACATAATTTAGTTAATTAATGCGATGTTTTATTACAATATGAATACTTTTGTATTCACGGTTTTAATAGCTCCGTTCAGTAATTCATTTGATGTTCTAATATTTTACTCATCCTTTGATTTTGGCTTTCCTCGGACATATCACTGGTTCACTATTTTAGGGTCAAACAGTGTAAGGACTCCATCCTTGTCCAGTGTAGTAAATTACGACTTTTGTCTTAGTCACTTTCAATTAGTGAGTAAGCTTAAATTAAGCCCTGTGCCGTACGGCTTTTGAACATGATTATGATATAACTGAATTTTTTAAACACAAAAAAAATCACATGCAGAAGGCTTTTAAAAATACTTGTGTCGTAAATTTCATAACGACAATCGAGTAGGTACATCGACGAGGTGTATTTGCTGACGGTACTTGCCAGATTTCTGAAAGGATCCAAGGAGGGTGGCGAGGCCTCGAGGATGCGCCTGGGGCGGGGGACGGGCCGTGACGTCACGTCCTATCTCGGCGGCCATCTTGGATTATCTCGTCGCACCTGCGGGGCGCGGGGAGACCGTATCGACCGAGCCGCCTGTGCACATTTTTCAGGGAAATCTTAATACTTAATGCCTTTTTGATCTTGGCTGCTATCTCGAAAAAGTATTGCGGAATATGATGTCGTTTCTTTCGGCGTAAAAATATATAGGTACATATACGAGTACCTACCTACCTATTATATTTATTAGCGGTACACATTAATACATAGTTATTTCAAAAATATAATTTCATTTGCTTTTAAAGAGAATACAGCCAACAATCATATAGCAATATAATTTGCTATAGACAAAAATTGTAACTTAACAAATTATTCGTCTTTAAATTCCAAATTTAGCAAAATGCATTCCCCACTAATCACAGAAGATCAGCGATGCAAACCACGATCGTAACTCTTAATTATAGAAGAAGATAAATGTTAAAGACAATATATACATATTAACGCCAGTAGGTTCTCTATGATATTACTTTAAACATCTGTTGTGTTTTACATAGATTTTGCCACATAGGTAACAGATCTACAACTAGATCAATTTAAAACCGGCTTCTATTTGGCTGCTAACATCTTATACATACACAATTTTGATGATTCCAATATAGCCGCGTCAATGCTCCAATAGGAATAATCATTTGTAGTTAGCGACTACATTTTTTCTTCACACTGATGCAATTGTGATTAAAAATATAGCCTACGTCACTCTCTACGCTACCGAATGTCTAACTACCAACTATCTAATCAAAAATAGCGTAACGACGCTCCATTGCACTGTAAGAAGGATAAACAAACACTTTCCAATTTTCAATATTAGTGTTGATATTTCCTCCCATATAGGAGTCAACTCTTGGAAAAAGAAATGCTTATTTAAACTACTCAATCACAGTCACTACTAACTCTTAGTGTATTTAGATTACGACTTACACGCGGTCGGTAGTAACGGGAAGTTTAATTATTTAAGAGGAAATTAAAGGATGGTTGGCGCGCGTTGAGATCGATCGTCCAAAGAGATTGGTATAGCGTAAGGCTTAATATTGCTAATATTTGTCAGGCGTACGCGAGATTAATCAATTAATTACAATTCGATTATTTTACAAAGCGAAGATGACCTTATTTCTTCAAAACAATACATAACCAAAGAATAAAATGCTCCAGCATTTGTACTCTATCACTCAAATTGGGACATGTCGTGATGTGATTAAGATATACAGGACACAAATACCCGAAAACAAACGTAAGTATGCTCTAATAACCGTCCCACAGAATCCCTACACACGTTCATTATCAGGCGCACTAAAATTATAAATAATAATTTACCCAGCAAATCCCGAGATCGCCAATTAAGTATAAACAATAAATAGTGTATTAAAATTCAGTGCGCGCCACGCACGTTTGGTTATCTGTCTGCGGCAGTTCGAGCTGATATAATCTGTGGACCTCTTCCCTCAGTTCCGTCGCAGTCTTTGTCCCGACATCAAACGATGATCCCTCTGTTTACAAAGACCTATCGCGTTCATTTTTACTTACTCCTGTTTATAAAGACGCTCTCTCGGGTGAAATGAATGGGGATAATTATTTTCGTGGTCTCCTTGAGTTTCGGTCGTTGTTTATATTAAGCTGAGGGATCGTCTAGTTTAATTGCCTCTTCATTTAGCACAGCTAATATCTACATAAAACTTTATTTGCTTTAAAGTCAGGTAACTCTGGTACATTTCAAATTGTCGGAGCTAAGTTCATGTTTCACATTTCAAATTGTATGATTTAAATTAGGTAGGTACCTACAATTTTTGTATTAATTTACTTCACTTTGTATAGTACCTACCTAAATGCTTCAGATAATGATCAAGCTTCATGCACTAAGGCAGTGATAACGTGACTTAATGATAAATCAAGGGGCGGTACGCCGTTGCCTTCCGTATTTCACACGTGGAAGCAGGATACTACTGAAGAGTAATGGTTTTTAAGGGCTTTCCTTCATCGACGGCGAGTGATAAGCCCTGGCATTATGTGCTCGAGCCTTTAATAACTCAGGTAGGAAGCTGCGGCTTCAAAAGGTACGGACCAGTGCTCTGAGATTGGCTAGCGAGATTAACCACGTCAATCCATCGCCGTGCAAGCTTTGCTAGCTCTCGACGTTTGCGGTCCACTCGAACAAAATTACGGGGAAATCATCAAGTGGCAATCAACATGTTAATTCCAGACCACCGTCGAGCAAACACTTGGTGAAACAATGTCATTCGCGTCATTAAGTGCGCGTGCGACGAGCAGCTGTGGCGCATGCGCATCGGATCCACTCGTAGAGGGCGCTGTTGTCCCGGAAGTGCGTCGAGTGGCCGTGAGTGGTAAACTGAGGCACGCGTTGACGCCCGGTGGTCTGACCACCGAGGCACCAGCCCGCGTGTAAACACGACGTGTATACAAATTATTTCTTTATAACAATCCCTTTGTATCGGCAACTCGTTTTAAATTACATCGAATTGTGTTGCACCTTGAGTTTCATTAGCTCTAATTGAAGTGTTTAATTTTACACGTTTATTACAGTTTAATGTTAATGATGTTAACAGCATATTTTTTTCATTTTAGTTAGTGTTTATCTAATTTATATTTTCCAGAAACATACGTAATTAAAAATTGTACACGTAGATCTTATTGGAATTATTAACAACTAAGAATGGGAATGATTACTACGAAGACTGAACTTGAATATCAAATGACTTATTAACGATCAACTTCGATTATAATTATTTAGAAGTTGGATATGTGACTGTTGATGGCAAAATTGCATGCCTCACTTGCCTCAAGCACTTGTAAGCTGTTGGACCTTCAGAGCCACCTTTAGTGTAGAGCTTGAAGAATAGTGACAAAAAAACACATGACAAAAACATGGCATTTTTTCTTAGCATTTTTTGCGAAGCCAAACTTCACATTTAAATTAATGATCGAAATATTCTTCAACTTGTTTCGACATTTTTTTTTGTTGAAAAAAAGGTACCAAACGAGCTGACAGTGTCACCGTCCCTTGCCGCCCATGGACACCTGTGACAAACTTCGGATAGGACAGTGGCAGTTGTCGTACTCGAAGTTTGTCACAGATGCGTTGCTACCCATGGGGATAGATGGTTGCCTCTTATATAAGTGTACCGGAATCCCAAAACAAAACATATTTCCGGACTGTCTCTTCAGATAAGAAGAGAAGAGAAGATGGATGAAGCGGAGTTCTATTACGATTAAAGATACTTAGTAAATGTCTTATTGCTTTGATTTATAATAACGAAGTACTTATTTACGTTACAGTACCTATACATGGTACACATCAGTGAAGCCTTTCATATTGCCAATGTCTATGTTGGACGGTTTCATACTTGTGGCAATAATTATGTTGGAGTCTGGTGTTATTTCTAATTGGAAGATATCTTATAAATCTTATGAGAGGCAAAACCTTAAATGTTTTGCAATATTTGTAAACAGGAATATTTGATTGGGTCAAATCTTACATCATCATCATCGTCATTACAATCTACAATATTTGTCCCACTGCTGGACTCGGGTCACCTCCCACAACGTGAGGGTCAAAGACCATAGTCGATCGAACTGGCCAAGCTGATAATTAGCAGACGTCAAACACCTTTTCAAAAACATTATGGAGAACACTTACAGATGTTCACTTACAGATGTACACTCACGATGTTTTCTTCTACCGAAGCAACTGATAATTTACTAGTAAATCTTACATACTGAATAAGAACTACTTCAGCTTATCCTATCTATCCATCTAGAATCCTCAAAGGTAAGTAAAAACGTGACTTTATTTATTTTTAACTTATAATTTATTTTCAAATGCAAAATGAGTAACGTGTTGTCAACTGGGAAATACAGTTTCACGTAGGACTCAACATTGGACTAAGTTTGTGAGGGGTGGTAGCAACTTTAAAAACAAAACCTATTAATAAGTATAATAGTTCAATTTATTAAAAATGTCTTTACCATTTAAGATTCAACGAACACAAGAAAACCTTATTTGAATAGCAGAATAAATTGATAATAATCGGTTGCTACCAGAACCACATCGTTATAACATTTACAGTAATCGATTAGGGCAGTGGTTCTCAAACCTTTTCATTATTTTTACGTAATAAAGTAGCATATTATACTTTCCACTTTTAGGGCATTCGGTAATGTTATCTTAATTTTGTCATTCTGCTATAATTGTTTAGAAAATATGAAGATTACTAGACATAACAAGACGGACATACTAAACCGATGTGATGAAAGCTAATTTAAATTTTAAACTCAGAACATGTCGAATGAATATGAGGTATCGCTATGGAACTATCATGCAATTTGAACAATCTGATAAAGAAATATTTAAAAAATATAAGTTAACTCAATAATTATGTTATATTAAAAGCTTTGTTTAAAGGCAATTAACAGGAAGCGTATTACGAGTATAACCTACTATTAGTCAATTCATAAGGTCATTATAATAAAGTAGTTAGTACCTATATTTAAAAGGAAACAAAAGTACTCATCTAAATAAAACCATTAAACCGCGAGAGACCTAGGTGCTCTGAAACAAAGGAGCAGGTGCTTTGCTTTAAATTGACATAATAAAGTTTCTCGTAATAGAATTACACACTGGGTAAATACCATAATTTTACCGTAAACGAATATATTTATATCTACATAATTATTTTGTTTCCTTTATGTTTGCTCTAGGATTAAAGTACAAACTATCTACTATTAATATAATTATTAATCAGCGTAAAAATAAACAAACTAACCTACAATGTTTTTTCTGTGACACTATTAAGGGTCATCATCGCATTATATATACCTACTAATTTTAATAATCAGCGTGAAAATAAACAAACTAAACTACAAAGTTTTTTCTGTGACACTATTAAGGTTCATCATCGCATTATGCATATCTTTTGAAGGTCTTTTTTTCATTTTCACAATGTATTTACTTGCTCTTGTTTACTCTTACCTCATTTGGCATAATTCAATGTTTCATATGTCATGTCTATGTAAAATTCTACACATTTTCATGTTTAATAGCGAGTGCTAGTTCCCAGGTTGAGTATCCCTGGCCTAGAACGAGTCAGGAGCGCAGTGGCAAAGCACGTACGGTTCATTTGTAAAGCGCCACCGCGTGGTAACGTTTTATAATTTATTAATTTTAGCGTTCTACCAAGTAAAAGTAACTACTGCGTAATGCCTTATATTGCTATTATAGTTTATACATTTATTTTTAAGATAAAAACTATACCATGAATTCTATATGTACCTATAGGAAGGGTAAGTGGCACAGAAGGGGCAGACATTAATAACAAAGCAAGTTCAATACTTTGTGCTTCAACAAACGGCAGATTTCGGATTATTTAGGGTTTAAAATGTTACTTTTAATTCGGTAAG
This sequence comes from Panoquina ocola ocola, assembly GCA_018249155.1. Taxonomy (NCBI): domain Eukaryota; kingdom Metazoa; phylum Arthropoda; class Insecta; order Lepidoptera; family Hesperiidae; genus Panoquina; species Panoquina ocola. The sequence goes on from DWKA01000931.1 coordinate 9,579, forward strand.
ACAACCTCTTGAAAATTGTTGGGACAATCGAAAAATATATTACATCAGTTGCATTGACACAGTCTTATTTGAATATTGTCGCAACAGTGATTAAAAAATTACATTCACCTAATACATTCCCTATGATTTTTTCACACAAAATTATACTGTTTTATTCGTTTGAAGAACTAACGAAACTTACTGTGTAGGTATCTACTAGAATACCAGCTGTGTGGTCTATGCTCTTAATGAAGATACCGCATTAAGATTATATTTTATTAGCGAATCACAGTTGTAATAGTTTTATTAGTACAAAAAAAAATGATAACAGAAATAATATATATGTGAAAAAATCAAGAAATTCAAGATCAAGTCATCCGAACGACCCAAACTACACTAAATTATATCTGATCAGATTAAATACAGAAGCCTTTAAAACTCTGTAATGTGTCCATAGTGTCTTATGTTCCGTGATCGGATAAAGAAATATTACAGATGACAAACCCTTTTAAATATATTTGCATATTAATGTATCATTTGGTTCTTCTAAAATGTCACAGGTGTTCAGACACATAATGGGAATCTTTATCCGCGTCGGGTACTTCCTCCAATGATCGACTTTACTCTTATTGACGTGTAAACCTGTTAAAAAGCCTTAAGTATATTTTTGTGTGATGTTAACATTATCTAACAATAACATGTAAGTACACGATTGATGAAGTGGTATTTTTTAAGAAACTTTTTTTGTATGTTATTTCTAGAAAACTTTAGAAACGAGGTAATAAATACCATATTATAGATATATTTGTGTAGTTAATGTTTGGATAAAACCAACATTTGTTACAAGTAGGTATTTTTTTAAATTCTGTACAGTGTACATTTACATACATATTCGGTGATTTGAAGTCGAGCACCATAAAGGTTTCATATTTAATTTTTGTCATGACTTCTGTAGATATATTTTCAGATTATTATGTCCAATCAAAGTAGAGACACATTGAACAATTTTTTTAAATGTTAATTTTATAATAAGTATTCCAAGATGAAGAAAATATAAAAATTGATTGCAAAAAGTGACATGTTAAGCTCTCCAAAAATGTCCATTATTTGTGCAATGACACCGCACTTTTATGTAGGTATCTACCTGTTAATGAAATTTGAAGCATTACTATTGTTATAATATAAAGGATAAATCTTACTAAACCTACCGTGGTTTACGAAGGAGGTGATCGCGTCATGTTTCAAAACAACTTGTTTGATATCTCATTTTTTTGTATTTTAATATTGAAAAGTGACAGGTTGTGAGAATTACAAAAACCCTTATTCTTATTGAGAAACCATTTGCGAGATTTTGAATGTGTGTAACTTTATTGCATAATTTTGTTTGTCGCCCGCCGATTACGTTTATTTACCAACTTTTGATAGTAATATAGAGCTTTTATTTTTATATAGGATTCTCCGTTTTATGTTTTATCCAAGTAGAAGTCCGTGTAGGGTTTAAACGCGAAACTCTACGTGTCATCATAATGTGTCATCAACTGTTTTGAGTAATTTTGTTTTTTTTTTGTGGTAAATTTTAATTTAATACTATATTAATATAATATCTAAAGGTATTTTTTTAATTGGTAGTTTATACACGTAAAACCTAATCTTATTGTGTAAATAACGTTAAATGTGAATATGTACAATCATTATCCCGAATAAAATTAAACAATGACTCATATTGAGTATGCGCAATTTTCGCAACCAAGCCTTACATTTAAAACAAAACAATGGATTATTTAAATGATTGAAGGACATCAAACAAACAAAAAGCACGCGCGTCGAAAAAATAAATCAAACATTCTCTTTGCGACGCCCACCATTAATAAAACTCTTTAAAATATATTTAATAATGTCCACAAAAGTAGCGAGCACAATGCTCGATCCATAAGGGGCAGCATTTATTATGGCGACAATATATCGAATACAAAAAGATAGTGTGACAAAGAAGCGTAGTTTTTAATAATATTGTCATTTCTCAGCAGCAGTGGACTCTTTCAAAAAGCCATAATGCAATAATTTATCTCTTTATAAGAGTTTTTTCTCTGTGGGAGAGTCAACCAGGTGAGCATAGGTTAACTGACACCATTGAAGCCTTTATACAACCTTGTGACTATTCGATAGTCATGATGTTTGTACTTGTTCAGTTAGATATGTAACTTGCTACTAGTTTATTTTGTGTAGAGTTATTTGAACCTTAATTTGTAAAGAGGTGATGATTAATTTTATTTTTGGATCGTAATATACCTTACCTATGCCCAAGCACTAATCTCAGTTTTTTTAAGTGATATCGTAAAGGGCTAACTTGAATTTGAATAGGAGTTGATAATAATAATGACTTATCGACTGTAATAATGCGACTCCAGGAACATTATTTTTGTAATCAAACGAAAACTTTATAACGTTTATAGTTTACTTAAGGGATGAATTTTCAAATGCTTCTCTATATAGGTACGACCGCAGAATTTAATTCAATTCAGGTCTATTACTGAAGGCTTTTACTTTAAGTGACAGTAAGGCAATCTTTACCATAAGGTTGCGCATTTAGTTCGTCGGCTATTCCCATAATAAGAACAAAACAATAATAAATTTGAATGTTAAACAAAAGTTGTCCAAATTTAATTGCCAGTTTGAATAATTCGGCGTTAAACAAAATTTGTGCAAAAAATATAACGACAATTTTATAGTCGTCGTCGAGACGAGGTGACATCGGAGCCACAATAAAATCGATGAAATATCTTCAAGGGGCTGCTTGGAGGATTCATGGGGGCGCGCTGTCTCCACTCGCCATTGTCACATTGTGTACAGGTAAGAAACAGTGGGCTGTATCATGTAAATTATTTTAAGGCATATAGGATCTTAAAACAAGCTTGCAAGCAAACAAGGTGCTTATAAGTTGTAATCATTAATTGAAATTTCCAATTATGATTTGAGATATGATTAGAAAATAATAAACATCCTACTTTGATACTGCTGTAACAATAATTAATTAGGTAACAATTTCTGTTAAATAAACAAAGATATTATATTCGTCTGTATGTGTGTCTGAATGCAATATTCTTATAGGCTATTACTAAGTATAATTTTACCGATTATCATGCCCTTTTTGTATCTTCGATCAATATCACCTTGAAATATCACATCGAAGTATTGTATGTATAAAACGCCTAGAAATAAAACGCTTAAAAATGTATAGAACGCCTGATAAAAAGTAGTAACATTGCTTTCGAATGCGGTTGCTATTTTCGAATGTATGAGTCATAATTATCTTTCAAGCGCAGCGAAATTATGATAAATTATTATAACAATTAATGTATGAGTACTTATAAAGTTAAGTAAAACTTAGTTGCGTAATTATAATACTTAATATAACTGTAAATATCAGAAGTTTGTACACCAAAAATTTTTCATAAAATATTACGGTGAAGATTGAACTAAATCTGTCGCAAAATTAAAAACGTCGCATACAAATGATACAAACATCCTTAGCCCGTAATACTTACATTACCTCAGTCGCAGTCAGGAGAGATCCTGTAAAAAAACACAAATGTCAACCCCTAAGCGACAGTAAGCATAATGAAATGAAATGACACGTAGCAAGCAGGGGCAGGTAGGTAAATGTACCAAAATTAATTAAGGGAAGACCGCCCGCGCGCTACCGTCGGGCCGGGCGCCGCGGGACGCCACGGGACGCCTCGGAACGCCTGACGACTTCATGCGTCTTCCCGGAACCGCTCAGGACTAGCGACCCCATAGGTACTTATAGGTAAACCTGATCTTAAAATATGAACTACTTATTACCCAGGTGTTCAGAGGTCTGAGGAATAGTTGAGGTAACGCCTGACGGCTTCATGCGTCTTCCCGGAACCGCACGGGAGGACTATCGACCCTATAGGTACTTATAGGTAAACCTCATCTTAAAATATGAAATACTTATTACCCAGGTGTTCAAAGGTCTTAGGTAAACCTGTGAGGATCTTCATACACGGGCTACTTAATTCCCCCGTGTTCAGGAACAATATACTCGTACCGTGAAGTGACCTATTAGTGATGTTTTTGGTGTTGCTGATATTCATAAGTGCCGCTTGTTATCTGCCATTGTGTGGATTGTCAGTTTGTTAGTCGGTTATTTACATTTACATAAAAAAATACAATTAATAATATAAAAAAAAAACAAAACTTAAAATATTACGTAGGTAGGTACCTATAAAAAATGTCTTCAATAGCATATTTTTTAGGCAATTTTAATATTTTTAAGAATTTACCCAGAACATAATTTTATTAACATTTATAATTCACAAAAACAAAAATTCTTTATAATGTAGGTATATTTTGTAGTGAACAGTCTTAGGCCGCTATCCCACTGGGCGTTTTACGAGCGTCGACGTTTTCCCAACGTCTGCGCAACGTTAACGTTGCGTC
>DWKA01000932.1:0-14020 GCA_018249155.1 Panoquina ocola ocola
GTGATCCAACCTTTAAACCTCCAGAGTTCGATCGACGTGTCACTGTATTGACTTCCACTGTACTTTATAAAGAACATAAGGAAAATCTGGATTTTCGTAGCTAGGATTTTTTTCACTATTTTTCTCGAAATATTTATGCGATAAATAATAAACTGTGGAAGTTTCGTGAAAATACTCAAATTTTAGGATTCCTGGTCGTCAGGAGGTTATACACACATCGTATAGTGTGGTATAGTTATGCCGTTATTTCGATATGTATTTCGTGGAATTGTGTTACGTGATTTAATTAGTAATCATTTGTCAATGATTCGTATTTAATTTTTCATGAAAGATGGATATTCTTAGTCGAAAATTGTATGTAAGCGTCCTTAACTCCTTAGATGGTTATAGGTACTTTGGTCTATGAAACGTCACACATTTTTAAACAATACACGATTATACTACGGAGCCTAATGCACCTAATCCTGAGAATAAAATCTCCAAATTTGTCTTACAAATAAAGTAACCAATACCACGCCACTGCGGTGTCCATAAAATCCAAATCACACAAATCCAATAGCCTCACTGTTACTTACATTAAGCAGGACGCCGCGCCGGGGGAATACCCGTGCATCATTGATTAGTGTTCGCGATGCGGCGCCATCCGTCAGGCCGCACTACTTGCTATGATTAATTTATGAACGAATTTATTAGAAGTTGGATACGTTGCAATTATCGGATCTCTAGCATGTCTGTAGGAACGCGGACGAAAGTGAATGCTTCAGGAGCAATAAACGGGGTACTTCCGAACATAAAATGAAAAAGTTCTATGAAGTTATCGCGGTATACACGATACAGAATTTACACAAACCGCACAAGTTTTAACGCATGAGCTTAAGTAATTAAAAGTTTATTCAATGTCGAACTCTCACTTCCCCTCTATGTAACTAATGTGGTTGCGCTGAGGATGGAGTTATGTAAGATGAAGCAAGTAATAATATAACAAGTGACGCTAACTAATGATACACATTTGTATAGTAATTTTATGAGTAATGTTTCTGGTGAGGTCCCTCAAAAATATTGAATGATTGTAGAGATGAAACTTTTTAAATTGACGTAGGGCAAAAGCTAGCGCACATACAGATACACACAAATGCATCGAAATAAAAGCCTCATTAAATCAATTGTTAAAAATATAGAACAGCTTGAAAAATATTTACAAACCCGAAGTAGTACGGTTTATAGATCGTTTCATGTCAAGCCAAGCATGAACGGGTATCAGAAGACAGTATTTCCTACAGCATTCGGAACCGGGCGACAATGAGGAGCGACACGAGCCGTCGCGTCGTATTAATCTGCTCGCGGCGACGGATGAGTTATGCGCGATGTACGACTAGATGGAGCGTAACGCATCTGACGCTGACTAATGACGCCAAGCATCACACTCGTATATGTGCTACACACTACGTCACAACAAACACTGTTACGTAACGATAATCTCAATATTGTTCGTAATGTTAAATGGAAACTCATTTTTCCTTTCGTGACGTTTTTTTTTGTTTATAAGATCTTCTAAAGAGTAAACAAATGATCTGATGATCACTGGTCAGCAAGTAGTACTATCCATCCAGCGTTATGTAAATGCTGATAAAGCGAAGGACCCCCCCAGTACTGCACCGAAACATGTTAAACCAATTGACAAAATACATATTTTCCAGGTAAACCAGCACTGCATTGCTTACCAACTAACCTGTATGGAGGTAAGTTCATATTCTATATCATCAGTTTAAATAATAACATGATCTTTAAAATATATATCGTCCATTGAATGGATTGCGGCAAACTGGTAGGACTTTCGGGCATAATTTACTGGTCATTTCCGTCTAGAGGCAGCTGGAGCTTCACGTCGGACCGTAACTGACGACGCTCCGTATTACGTTAGTCGCGTCTCATATGTTATGTATTATCACCGTAATACATGTCACTATACGTAACATTTAACTGACTAGCAACTTGATGGGGGCAAACCGAACAATAACAGAGTGAAATGTATTTAATGACCTAAGAAATAATAACGCTGCGATCTCTCACAAGATTTAATAGCATTTTTATGCAGGAACCTGATGGTGCGTATTCATCATTACCAGTGAACATGAACATCAGTCAAAACTGAAGGATATGCTTTTGCGCTTAAAAAAAAGCTAATTATATAAAACTCCGTATTGAATTTTTCTATTGTTGACTTTTGTGGAACCTGTCTCTACCAAATTAACTTTGTTTTGCGCCGCGGAAGTGGTGGCTATATTAAATATCCTAAACAATTAGCGCGGCGCTCGTCGCGCGGCAGAAACCAATTAGACCGCGCACTACGTGTAACGACTGAGGGTACCCCCATGTATTCGTATCAATTCGGTCCATCCCAAAAATGTGAAAAGTAAAATTATAATACTTTGCGTTATTAAATATTAAATAAACTTTATAATTTACTTCAGTTAATATTTTACAATAACAATAAAATGTTTTTAAGTCTTACAATAACTTAGGAATATACCTATGTTAGTAATCATTCGATTTAAATATAAATATAAAAAAATACTATGTGTATTTAACATTTGATCTGCCTTCATAACCAAAACATTAATAAACGAGTGGAAACCCTAACACTAACATTGTAAATGCAACTGTTCCCCCAAACTCGCAGCCAACAACCACCCTTATACCGAGGCAGGAGAGGCCAACTTCGTACACTATCAGGAAGTTTCTCCGCGCTCTAAAGTGCTTCATGTAAGAGAGATACTGCACTCCCAACTTGAAACATTCGCGGCCAAATTGCTCCGCTTGCGTGCTCGAGTGAGGACGGCGCTGCGGCGTGCCCGCGTGAGGACTCGCATATATTTGAAATGGAAAGCCATCGCACTCGACACTTACGTCCATTCCAAGACTTGGAAATACTCTAACATTGTTGTTCGAGGTAAGAAACATGGAGCAGTAACCATTTTGTGGTTCACTTGTAATGTTCAGGTTGATGCACCTGTTCAGGGAAAGACCATGTGATATGGCCATTGGTTTTGCTACCAAACTGCAGTGGAGCGGGGTAGAGAACCAGGAATAGACACTGTATGATTTAAATTAGCTGACGGCGGCTCCGAGCGATGTCGAACATGGCGCTAGTCAGTCGCCGGAAAACAATTAGATGCGCTCAAACGTGTAATAGCTCCGAGCATCCGGCCGCCGTATTTGCTGTTCGAAGACTAATGTTTTACTGTAAACTAACCACTACTGATAGTAAACTACATTTTAACATGGCAACATTAAAATTAATTGGCGGCATCAGTTGCAAAGATGTATTAATAGCCCACTACATGGTTTGGGTTTCTCCTCATAACTAAAGAGGCCTAGCGCATACTCCGCCATGTTGCTCCAGAGCGTTATGCTTTTATATGTAATCGCAAATAGACTGACATAATATATAAGTATGGGACAGTACCATAGACGAATAAACATCGCACTACTATCGCACAACGAAACTTGAAATATAATACCACACTATTAGGTAAAATTAAAAAGTAGGAACCGGGAAAATTATTTTTAAAAATAAAACTGCAGGCTAATGACCATTCAAAAAGTTATCACGGTATTCAGCGGGCGCGCGGATTAAAAGGCGTAATTGTTTCAAGAGGCGACATCGCGCTGATTTACTGCGGCCAATCTGCATAATGCCGTCCGCACCCGGCGCTCGTGTTATGACAACCACGTGCTCGGGAGTCTACAACTACTATTTTTGTACAAACGTCACAAAAATGAAACAATTGAATGATTATCCTCAATCAAAGCCTACTTCCTCGAGAAGTACGTATGGTGAAATAGACTCACATAATATTACTATAATTGTACATAACAATGAATATCTACACAATTTTGTCCGGAAAAAAATTGTAACAAAAAATTATCACATACAAAGTTATTTTCATATGAAAATGAATGTTTTTAATTATAATCATGCAGTGTTTGACAAACAGGTTAATGCCGGCTTCGACAATCGATCCCGGCATTACACTCGGTTAATGCTGAAACACTGGGTTAATTCCGTCGTAACGATTGTCGTTATTATTAACGACTGCAGCCGTTATCGTGATTCACGTCACGTTCTGCCGTTACGCGGAGCGATTGAGTTTTAATTATTTTGTCAACAATTTACATAAGATTACATCGTCCGTTGGGTTTTAAACTTGTCTTGCTTGTTACAATTTAAGTGTTTTGCTAAGTGTTACAGCTAGCAAGCTAGGTACCTATATCATATGAGAGGAATAGAAGTGGTGTGTGCGTAGAATACACTATAAAGAAGTTATTAAAAATATACAATATAACAAATATAACCAGAACACTGAGATTATTCTCAGTGAGATGAAAAGAACTTTAAAAAAAATATAAATACCAAGTTACAATAATAAAAACATGACCGTCGTTCCGCTCGCCAAATTGTCAGCATATTTTTAATGTTAACCAGTAACGTAAAATTCGTGTGAAGTGCACGATGCGAAGTACGCGTTAACACAACACGCGGCCGTTGCAGCGAGTGACGTCAACAATCACATCCCAGTGCTTACAGCGGCCGCCGGCTGCGAGCGTGGCGCTGTACTCGCAACGTTGTGCACCGTTCGTAACATTTTATCTCGAGTTATTGACGTAGCTTTCATTTATTTTGCTGTGTGTAAATATTAAGGTCTTCGTTTATCTACCAACAACTGGAAAAAATATGTACAATGGTAATTTCCAGAATTTTATAACTTTAGTCGCATGGTTCGCGCTCTTTTCGCAAGTAAAGGAAAACTTTGTGAAAATACCTGCAGTTTTGACAGTACTTGACAGTGTTTTACAATATCTTGAAGCTTTTTAAAATAATTTACACCCAGCACCTTGCTAAGATGTATTCGGTAGTGGCTGGTATTCGGTACAATAAAAAAATAGCGTTTGACTTGTTACTAGAAAATGGTTCTGTTTCTCGTCGGAACGACGAAGATAAAATTAACGACAGCTAACAGCTAACCGTGGAGTTTATCACGTCGCTGCCACTTTGATAAAACTTTAAAATTTTATCCGTAAGTTCCTCACCGCGCTGCCCGCGACACCCCGCCCACTTACCTGCAACACAAAGTTGGAATTACATTTACCTAAACTTCTAATGCGAGCTGAAACTGATCCTAAGTTCTAATCACATATGCCGGAGAAGTACGGCGGTTATCATGAAGGCGAATGTCATTTTCTCATCCATTCTAACTTCTTCTTCGTCAAGTAATGGTGCTTGCAAAGCAGTTTAAAGTAAAAAGTATTCATTGCTATTAGGTGATGCTATTCATAAAATCTTTAAAGACAACTGTTTCACCTAATATTATTTTAATGCAACTATGAGCACCGGACCTATCAAATGTTTTTTTTTATTAAGGAACATAGTCCTGGCGGTCATTGCCTAAGCTGTCTTCTCTCAGAATTTACTCTATTTCTTAAATGTAAGATACAAGACAAGGTTAATAAAAAGCTTATTTAAAGAGAAAACAACTAAACGTGCCGGTATAATTTTGCTTCGTAATATTATTATTTCCTTGATTCACAATGTTATTTGAAGGTATTTTTATCAATTTCTGATATTTCTCTCAAAGTACGAATGTTTTCCATAAGCTACAAAGATACAATTCGTCAAAAATGCAATATCAATATCAAATATATTATATTCTTATTTTTTTAAAGAGACTCGTTTACCTCAGAGACCTTTATAAATCACAGCATAAAATTTAGGCCACTTTCATCGCGGTACTACATAAAGATCAAATTTACGATCATAATAATATTGTAAACTCGTCAAATTCGATCAGAATTCCATTTGTTGTTCAAACACTCGAGCGGGAATTCGTAAGCGCGAAATTATTGATGGCGGAGGAGTAATTCCGATCAGTCGGACGGCGCGGCGCGAGGGGCGCCAGCGGGGAAGTACACGACACGACCTCAGGAGCACCTGACGACAAGGGTCGCCATGGCCAATGGAGATCAGTAACATCAAAGACGTCACGAGAGAAACATAAGAGAAAGAAAAGAATAACTATTGATAGGACAAGTTGAGACAACAACTTAATAGATTAATTGATGTACCTAAGTACCTACCTTATATATTACAATCAAATTTAACATAAATAGAATTCCATTAAATTTCTTCGCACAAAACTTTTTCCATTGCGCTCAAAGTCTGACCTTAATTACTTCGGAAATAAGAAGATAACACTGGAATGTCTTTCAATTTAATTACTCGATTCAAACTTTTAATCGTTGTGTGCCCGCAGGCGTTGATATAAAAGGCTTAGAAAGAGGCAGGAAGGGCAAAAGGGCGGAAGGTGGGTCTTTGTCGAGGTTCAAATATAATTTATCGCGTCGTCTATTCGACACAGCTTCTGGCGAACTAATGCTTAGATGACTTAGCTTTGAGAGCTAAGTTGGAAATAATGAAACCCGCTACGAGTTATAGTCAGTATTTGTTGTATACTTAGGTAGATGTATATCGTGTGCTTAAGCAACCTAGAGAGTTTAAGATGTCCTTTATGTATTTAATTAAATTCCTATTTAGATACTATCCAAAGTTACGCACGAAGTTCAAAATAATTATGTTGTGTTAGTTCTCTAAGTCGGTTGCTAACTTAACGAACTCTATCTACCATATTATGTTGTGTGTATGTGTGTGTGTGTGTGTGTGTGTGTGTGTGTGTTTTAATTTTAACTTTTATCTAGTAGACTCGCACGTTGTAAATAGTCTCAAACAAATCTACATGAGCATAAGCATAAAATATTGTTGAAGCATAAAATATTGTTGGCCTAAATTGACGTTCGAAAAGTGTTTGTAAAAACCTACTTCGAATAAAGTTATTTGATTGATTGATTAGAAAACATAGAAGGAAAACTTTTTGCAAGTACCTACTTATCCCTTTGTCGGCTAGCAACCATTTGATGGTGAGAAGTCATCCACGTCCACGGACGCCAACGTATCGTGGTGAAGAAGGAAAACATAACAAAAGTACTGGTTCTCAAGAGGGCGGTAGTGGTCGCAGAAATATACCAGTAATATTTTTAAGAGAAGTGCTAGAACCACAGTATATAACTATAATAATGCTGTACTCGTACCAAGCAGGGGAGTCAGCTTCTATCACTACTTACGTAAGACAGTATTCTGGGCCACCGCAATACAACCAACAGTAGATATAAATCAACATAAGCGAGTTAAGAATAATATTACAGACAAATGAGCTACAAGAACAACTTTAGACGCTCACAGATCAGGTTATATCGACAAATAGGGCAATAGAGAGAACATGCACGTTACAAGTTTTTTAACCATATTTTCATATAAATCTCAAGATAAGCCGTACTACGCCGAGTCTTCAAACCCAGTGAAGACACTAATTGGATAACGCCAAGATTGGACGCGTATTTATAATCTAATAGGGAGACTTGGCAGCTATTGACACATTGATAAATTGCTAACAATTTCTCTCGCGCTACGTGAGACACAATTAAACTTGCTTCAACGAGCCTTGTAACTTTGAAGCTTCGAAAATGAAACGACCCGAGAATATTCAACGATTAACAAGTTACTAATAAATAAATTAGTTTAAATGGACCCATACCTATTCCTAAAATAATCGTTTATAGTAGCAGTGGCTCGGCATGGCTTTGCATAGTATTTGGCGCAAACTTGAAGTGGTTTTGTCTGTATCGTAATTTAATTGTAGTTGAAGTGTAGAACTTTAGCTTTCATAGTAATATTATTTGACCCCAACCAATAACATTTTTATTTATTAATTTCAAGCTATTTTATTGTTTATTTAAAAGTGTGTGTTACATTGAATAAGATATAAGGGTTAAGAGATAAGGGTTGTAATGATGATGATGTGTGGGATGCTCAAAAAACGGTCTCTTGCTTGGTGTTTTCTATCGGAAACCAGTATATGACGCCTTTGAAGTAAATGATGTTTATAGACGATGAGACTTAAATTAAATAGAACTGGCCTATCCATTGTACAAATATAAATTAGATTATATTTATTTAACATTAACTATGTTCTTGGAATTGGATGGGTCGGTAATTTAATTCCATGTATAAGATAGCTCTTTATGAATCAACCCAAATGCAGATTAACCTTGATCGAGTTAGAGTCGAGTTTAATTCGACCCGAGATAATATTGTTTTCGTCGACAATGTTTAGACAACTCTACAGTTAATTGGTTTAGAGATTGGACGCCGTCGGTAACTACTTGCGCCTTGGGGTCCAAGTTTGCCTATAACACAGTGTTGTTTCAGTAAATTGGAAGTGTATACCAACTTCACTAATTTGCTGCGTCATAATTAATTTCAAATCTTTCGCGTTAAGTGTTAGGGATAGTGCGACTATTTCAATTGCATAAAGCAGTGGTAATTGTAAATTTGTTTACTTAACTAGCGAGCACAACGCATCTCACTGCGACACTAGTCAATTTAGTTGCATCCGTCCATTAAAATTCTAGCATTTTTCTACATTAGAACGAGAATTTATGGTTACGCGATGATATCAGCCAGTCAACACTTCGCCCTTTATACCTATATTAACAAAAATATTGTCATATCTAAAAATACCGATAGAAGATACTGCTAAAATATGTTTACCTGGATATAACTAGTTGACATTATTCGGATGTCGGCGCTGTGGGTCCCACGGTGGGCGCCATTACTCTCTGTCACGTGCTCGGGCCCATATTTCTCATAAATTATATCATTGCATAGCAAGCGGCTTTAGCTGCCTAAATTTGGTTAGTTACCTAGGTGTTATATGAGAAAATGTTTTTATCAGTCCAGAATTGATTGATGCAACATCGCATTTTTGTAACCTGACTAACTATGAATATAATATCTGGTGTTCGCAATATACGCAATTTTCTCTAATACATATATCTCTCGGTGTTCTACATATATTTTAAGAATAGTTTTTTTATATATTTAGTTAAGGACTCGAAAGTTATAATTAACGATAATCTTTGAAACACCTTACTTTGAAATTATTCACGTCTTTGTTATAATAGAAAATATCTGTTCTGAATTTAATTTTCTTTCGGCACGAGAATCAAATTAAGCTCTCTTATTAAGATGGTGAACAATCGACATCGGTATAATAAAGCTTTGGGAGGTTCTACGGCGCTTTATTAGCTCAGCTTTCTTTAATATTTAATTTACTACAGGACGGGAAAATTATTATAATTTCCTCTTTCTTGTGTAGTTCATTACCTAAATATTCATGTTGTTGGCATAAAATTCAAGTTCCGTTATATTCAACCGGTGTTAATTGATCACCATTATGGGTCGATTTGACGGTCATCAGAATGATTAATTTATTCCGACAATTTCACTACGTATCACCTTGAAATCCTTGACCTTGAATGAAATTGAAGTACTTTTAGCGTGACAAAATAAGTTTCCTTTTTTTGTTTTATTTCTTGCGCCACACAGATCAAATTTCACGAAATTGCACAAAAATAATACAGCGATCCTTTTGCCAGTGTCACCGAAATGCGTATAAATTCTCAGTATGCTAGGGGAAAATCCCACAAAATCCATTGGTCGTGTTAAATTCGTCCACGCTCGCCCGCGCGCCACAAACCGCTGCGTCACACCGTTTGTCCCGAAATTCCATTAAACGTATCTTTTCAGCGTAACATGCCGCGCCTAGTCGCCGCCATGTAAAACAATTTTAAATTCAAACTTACACTCATGCACGTTACACGGAGGTGGAATGTTTGTGTTAAAAGTAAACAGTTTACATTACTCCGCAGACTCGGCGGAACATTCCTCTGCAGGATATTAAACAACTTGTCCAACTACATAAGATGAGCTCAACATGCTGCAACTTGCGGTTAAAGTAACTCGAACCAAATATGAACTAGTTAATTGAAGTATTTATTGCTCTGCTGGCTTCTTGATTACACTATTATATGTTTAGTTAGTGAGGTTGCTATTTACCCTTAGACTCGAGGGAAATTGTCGCTTGTGTACCTCGCATGCAAGGAATATCTATCGACACTTTGATCACTGCTATTCGTATAAAATTAACTTAAATAATGTAGTGATTTTGTGCAATGTACCTACTGGTTTAGGTATCATAATAAATCAAAACATCAAACCAATATCAAAACATTTTTAAACACGATTAAGTTATTCCATCTAACCCCTGAACTTGTATTTACTTATGTCTTCAACATAATTTATGTACGTGATTAGGGTAAAATTGAAATAATTATCTATATTATTGCATTAATAATTATCCTAATCAGTCCAAACGTCTTCGAGTGCTAGTGAACAATCGCCCATAAAAAGTCTCGACATTTTGAGTCTTCACTTTTTATTCGCATATAAATGAATAAGTGATCACCAAAATATTTTTAACTTGTCTAACTTTTCATGTCTAGAGAATCCATAAGCAATTTTGGTTATCATCTACTTTGTAAAGCTTTATTTATTATTTTTGGTGGTATAATATTTATGAAAATAAATATATGTAATTTCCCAAAAATAATTACAGCGAACTTTTACAATTGTTTAATATGTAGTTAACTCTAATTTAATCATTGGTCGTCATCCGCTTGCAGTGTGACCCGTCAAGGGAATGCTATTATACACGTTGTAAAGTGGGAACAGAATTAATTTTAACAGAAACAGTTTTTTTAAGTACGCTCTCGACTCAAAAGCTTTCATTTCGTTCCGCTCACCTTTCTTTATTTTTATATTGTCGTTTATGCAGTTTTACGATAAACATTTTTGCTATAGGTACACAAGCAATATTAGTTACGACATTTTCAATTTATTCTTGATGTTAATTTTGTTTTACTTTTTTTCTACTTGAGTACTCTTAAGGGGTTTTTTAATGTTGATCATATCGTTCATTGTGTTTTACCTTCATAATATCTTTAACGCTTTTTATTTTTTTATTTTAATATTTAGTATACAATATCTGGGTACTACTGTTACTTTAATTGCTTGCGCTGTTTGTCTGTTTCACTATGTGTGATATAACCTAAGATCATTATGAGGTCCATCCTCCAAAAAGAAAGTCATAAAACTGGATAATTTAAAAATACCGTATCAAGTACAAACATTACTTTTTACATTGTTCCTTTTCTCGAAGTAACTTAAAAGCTGTTATCCGGGATTATTACAGGACGTTAAGCAGGATTTCACCAAACTTCACTTGCTGGCAATAATATACATAATTATAATACATAATGTATGTATAGTTTACTACAAATTATAATAGATAAACCTATCTAAAGCCATTCGTACATCACGAGCTACCAGCCTGCTACAATAATTCTATTTAAAATGAAATTCTCCATTCTATTTCTCGTGTCTATTTTCTGTGTTTTATTCGGAATTTCTCACGCTTCGCAACAGTACAGCGTCGTCACTCAGACGTGAAGTGTCACCGGAGTAAACAATTTAACATGAGTTCAACGCACAAACATATATTTTCAGCGATCTATTCGTTCATGTTCTCAATATAGTTACATATTTTTATTGAAATAAAATTAATAAAAAAGATAAAAATATATTTAAAATAAATACCAGATTGAGTGAAATGCTGACCGTTAATCGGACTATCAGTTAGAGAAAGCTATCGATACGATAAACAGGATTACGAAACAACGATAAAGCTGGCAAGTTGGAAGCAAAATTCTGGTGTTTTCCCTCGAACAAAAGTGAATAACTCCAGTGAGGCGCGCGGTGCGGGCGGCGCGTCGCACGAGTTTATATGAATTGATAAAATAATAATCTACTTAAGAGCAGGGATGCGGGCCAGCTCGTCCTATCTATGCCGAGATGTATTCAGAACGGATTCCAAGCGAATGCACACAATTTTATTTATCTTCCTCCGTTCGTGAATACTTCTAAAGTTCTGTAGTCAGGACGGCACGTCAGTGATATAGTTTCTTCATGCTTAGAAAGCAATGACCGCTACCGGTAATATAGTTAACAATCACTGATCAACTGATAACTACGAAACTCTACGTGCACACGACCTGACAAATATTAGGCTGATTTTTAAATTGTGGATTATCAGTGTCAGTAATCCGCATAATATATTACTAACCACTTAATCGAGGTAAGCTGACGGGTTAAACTACAGTATTTACAGCAACACATCTAAAAAATAAAGTAAGTGTTGGGTATTGTCGGTGAAACATTTACGTGTAATTTCATTTAGTGTGGTACAGCCGGCGGTGTGTCGTAGCGCCATTACACGATTGTCTCACGGCGCGGAGCCATAGTGTACACAAATAAGTAGACCAACTCAAGCCCCGAACTAACGATAACAGTCTAAACACGTATGGGCGTCGTTTAATAGTTTATTCAATCGTAAAAAATGCATAGTACAGGTAGCTTACACATAAAAATTATTTTGAGCGGCAGCGCAGAGGTGGAGGATAACACAAATGGCATTCTTTTAGCAGCGATAAATTATATCAGTGTGTACATGACATGTGACAATCCATACGCACTTATACACAAATCGAGTTTAGTACGTATGTATTAAGATATGTTGCTTATTTGCTTGTACTGTGGCGGTGCCAAGCGCTCTTATATTATAAACACCTCGGCAGCGGCGCCCGTCCGCTCAATGCCACTGTTTACTGAAATAACACTTGTTCTAAAATGTTTGCGATTACTGTAAATATATTCTTATACTCGACGTGACTTGCAATTGTTTTTACGTTGTAAAATGTGATAAGTATGAGTATAGTATCTACTGTTTAAGTTTTCTGAGTTAGTAGTCAGTAGTCTTTACCTTTGTGTTTATCCATTCTCTAGGAACAAGATTTTATTATTTTCAGTATTACAGCGTAGATAAAAAATCGTGAGGGCAGTGTTACGGTAACCGCATGAACGAGTATAAAACTTTCAGCTTTTGTATCTGTATAGAAAATAACGTTATAATAATCATTTTAAATGTTTTGATTCTGATACTTTCATTTAGTTCCGTTTAATTTTTTAATTTTATTGTTTTTTTTTATAATTCGCCAGTACAAATCCGCAATTACAGTAAATGAGTAGCGCTGTTTATATCACAGCATTAAACAGACTAAACGTATAAAAGTAAATTTAATAATGAATCTTCGAGTCGTCATTAATGTATAATGGAGCCGAGTAAGAGGCTTACGGATCCATTCGGGGAGCGCCGAGATGTTCTTATAACGGAATTAAGGAGGCTTCAGGAATCGCAATGATCTCACAATGGAAGATAATTGTCTTTGTCGCGTTTCCCGAACTGGCTCTCACACAGATTTACGTTAGAATAAACATTAACAGGTTGTGAAGAAACATGGTTTTTATTTTACAGTTACCAAACGAAGATTTTGTGACGACCCGCACCTCAGTTGTTAGTGGCTGTGAAGTTAGAGGTCTTGGGTTCGATTCCGATTGAGGCAGATATT
Organism: Panoquina ocola ocola; assembly: GCA_018249155.1. Classification (NCBI taxonomy): domain Eukaryota; kingdom Metazoa; phylum Arthropoda; class Insecta; order Lepidoptera; family Hesperiidae; genus Panoquina; species Panoquina ocola. Next base: position 13,477 of record DWKA01000932.1, read on the forward strand.
TATGTGACCGATTAATTTTAATATTTATAAGGTCATGGGTGTTTAGTGTTGTGTTATTTGTGTGTCGTCCGTGCCACCTGTTACATAGGAATTCCTAGTGCGCTAGTGTGTGTACTGCTAGTAATCTAAATCTGAGCGTATGAGTCACGTTAGTTTTATATTTACCTAACAATAACTGGAAACTGTCCTTCTAGATCAAAATAATGGACGCAAAAAGACGCGTGTGGACACCCAGTTATCACGTCAATTGAATTTCACTTCGCCAGAATTGAGACTAAATTATTTACTTGCCCGCGGCGGAGCCCCGAGCGCTCGCTAATGGTCTCGGGCCGCGCCTCGCGAGGGACCGCCGCGCCGGCCGGGTGGGATCAGCTTTAAGTAAAAACTATCCCGAGTATCCGAATATCCGAGTTAAACAAGCAACTCTATCGAGACTTGCTACTTGACCGTTAGCCAGTACACACTAACGGATAAAAAAAAACGGCCAGTCATATAACATAAAAATTAAAAATATTATAATAAGTAATAGCAAGTAACGACTAAG
>DWKA01000933.1:0-14019 GCA_018249155.1 Panoquina ocola ocola
ATACATATGCAACTATGGAGGACCATCTATTTTAGAAGCAGTGACTCTCCGATTCGATTCCCGGTAGACGTAGATATTTATGTGACAGATAAAATAAATGTCTATTCTCGGGTGTGTCACGAGTCGGAGACCATATAACAAACAAAGCAAAAAAGGAAGTTTCTTTGGTAGGAGTCGTATCGAGAGGTGATACGAGACTCATAATGGCAATATGATAAAAAAACCCAAGCAACGTTTGACAACAAGAATAAATACAACAAGTTACCTGAGGTTCCGTAGTCTGCAGTCGGAAATAATGCTGACCCGCGACCTGGAGTCCCCGTCCAGCGGCGGCAGCGTGACCTTCGACCGCCCGAGCATGCTACAACCACAATATACTTGATCAGCTTAAAAATATTACGTAAGTCATGGATGTAGCAAAGAAGGGCTTTGGGGGTTCAAGTACTCTCAAGTCCCCACCAATTAAGTTATTCTTTTAAAAGAGGTAAAAAAAAGAGAAAGGTACTCTTAGTCGTTTTATTTCTTACGCCTTTATTTTGATCCCTACAAGGCGTCTTTAAATATTTTGTGTTTTGCTATGAAAATCAGATAAGTACTTCTTTCTTCTTCTGTCTCCTTTGTTGTTCATGCTGATGTCCATGGAGTGTGGTAGTCATTTACCATCGTGAGCACAATAACCGGCTATATTTACGTAAAAATTTTAGAGCTCAAAGTTATCTTAACATTTGATCGTTTAAAGAAAACTTCACAAAACAACCATTTACAAATAAAATTCTTCAGGTAGGTACACGCAGTTTTAAAATGCACCTCGCTACTTGACAAATTACGCTTTAAACTTTCAAATTACATCAACGTCCCAGCCTGAACTATTTTTTCCCATTGCATTAGCATTTTAGCTGGAACTATTTATTGCAATGTGATGAGGTGACTGAGATACCTTGGCCGGCTGAAAACCTTGCTCTTCTCCATGACCTTCTTCCTGGGTCTAAGCTTGTCCACGACGGAGTCGCCGGCGCCGTGCAGAGACCCTTCCACGGGAGTGGTGGTCTTCAGTGCACTCAGAGCAGATTCCTGACAAATTGTGAGGAATAAATTGATTGACACTCTTATACATCCACCATCCACCATGTCAAAGTGGCCTATGTCAATATAAAAATTCAAAATCATTTATTCATGTAGGTACCGATGATACACTTATGTACGTCATTTTGTGATTCTACCAACATTTCGGAAAGGTGCTTTGTTATAGAAACGAAGAAATGGCGAAAGAAACGCCTCAGCACATTTTTTAAATATAAGTACACAGAATAATTTATGAAACGATGGCAATACTTCTTTATAATAAAATTACAACAAATAATTCATGCCTTCTCTTTCACGCTATATCTTTACATTTCGCCCTATGATCCAGCTAACTTTATTTTTATCATTAAATACTCGTAGTTCATTAAATTTAGAAAATTAATGTAAAAATGTAAGGTAGGTACATATTCGAAGTTGTACGTAAATTAATTAATAAATATTTATTCTAGTTATGGACAAGTAACTTGGAAAGATGTAGAAAAAGACTTAAAGAAGCACTTAAAGAGCGCAGAAGTCGTTTTGCTCTACGCATCTGTCTCTTTCAAATTATTGCCAAGTACCTTGACCATGACTATAAATAGATCCTGAATACTAATATTCGTCTCACCTTAGTAGTTAGTTGTTCTTCACTGTAGTCCGTGACTTTCTGCAGGACCTCGCTTTCGGTGCCCAAGTTGACCCCCGAGGCGGCCGCAGGGCTCTCGGTTGATACCTGCAAAATTACTCTTCGCTTTCTTACACTTCATACTTACATTAAATTTACTAAACTATAATAACTTCTTTGATTACCCGTGAGGAAACTTCTCATCAAACGTTTTTATCCACAATAGTAGAAATGTAAAGAAGATTCTTTCAAGAAATAAAATAATCTAAGCGTTTGGAACCGGGATAATAAGAACTGAAACTTTTTTCATGAAAGAATAGATAGTTATACTATTTTACTTGTTTTAAACTACTTACATAGCTGATTGCAGCCGTAAGCCGTTCGGACTCTGTTTCATCGTGAGGCCAATAGACTTTCCCCGGGAACCTGAAACATTTTGTTTAATATGAAGTTCTACAAAAAGGCACTTTTGACAGATACCTCCCTAATTAAAGTTTGTTCTCGGGTCATTGGTGATAGTGATGTGCTATTTATGTGTCGTCCATGCCACCCGCGAGTCCGTCACCGGGAATCCTGTTGCGGGGGTATAATCATGTGCGCGTAACTTGGCAAAAGTCTGACAGAGACAGTTAGATGCGTAGAACAAAAAGCAGAGACCGTCTTCTGCGCATCTAATGCCTCTTTCAGACTCTTGCCAAGTTACTGATTTGAGTGTTTATTCTTATTTTTTAGTGCAGAATTTATCACCAGACCAGTAGTAAGGAATACTTCACCAGTACTCCTGCGGTATCTCCTCAATCACGGGAAAATCGATAGAGGAACTGCTCGGCCACTTCTTCAGCTTTTCCTCTGGCATGTCTTCCATCACGGCGAGGTCCTGCTTGCACAGCGTGTCCTTGGGAGAGGGGTCCGGCAGCTCGTCCGGGATCCACGACTCGTTCCTCTTGGGGATGTAGCAAGGAGGGTAAGCGCTGGGGTCTTCTCCAGGGTCGTGACGGAAGAAGTACCTTTGGAGGAAAACTTTTTGGAGACTGGATTATGATACCTTAGTACCTATCTATAACTATTTTATAACATATCTACGGTGTACCTACCAGTACTTTGAAGAGAATTTTGAACTTTGAAATACATCTTAATATCTACGAATGCCTACCTAGAACCAAATTCCGTAAAACAAGTGTCAAATTATTTTTCTTCAATGTTCAATTCTATTTAATTTTCTTCGCTTCAAATGATTTCTTACACCTGTTGCGATACCCAATTATTTTTACGAGAGTTTTGTAAAGTAAATCAAAAGTGATAGAGTATAGATTACATGTAAAGTTTGTCTAGATAAGCAATAAATAATCTTTACGCAATAGGCATCAATACTCATACATTAACAATTTACCAATTAATGAGCTTAAGCCACGCTTGCTCCGCGCAGTGGGCTGTGAATAGCGCGTTTTGCTTCTCCATGTACTTTTCGTAGCAGATGTTGAGAGCTTCTTCTATTATCTCCTCTCTTACGTCGAATATCAGAAGGTCATTCTCTTCTTTTTGCAATATTTCAGCCCTAGAATGACAATCTTTTGTAAACTCTAAGCCTAAGTTACGTGCCGGGTAGTATCCTACTGAATGTCTTAAAATTTGCATTAACCAGAGCATCAAAATACTTGATTGTTGTTTTTTAACGTCTGCACCAGAATTAAGTAAGTAAGATAAGCTGTGATCAATATTGTTAAAGTAAAAGATAAGGACCATGTTCTCTCCGGGACATCCTTGGGCAGCGCCAGCAGGACTCGCTGGTCGTCCGACATTTGCAGCTTCTTTCCACGCCGGGATAACCGGTACTTGCTATTTGACGGAGAAGGCCTCGCACTGTTCGCCATGATTACTTCGATTGATTTAAAACAAAAAATATACTATGAACTTACAATAGTAAACATGAGACAAGTTTTTATTATGGAGATGTCAATCATACATCAAAAATTAAAAACTTTTTTTTTACCTACTTGCCTACCTATAAAAAAACTTCTAAGTAACGACTACTTAGGTAAATGAACGGAAATAAAAAAAAGCTGCTCATTAATTAAAGGTACAGGAATTACAAGTTGATCATGTTGGTAAGTTATGTACCTATGTATGTAATATAATTTTTTTGTAATTTCTTTGATATCACAACAACCTACAGGTACCCATAACAACAACAACTCTATCTACCAACATAAGCTTCGTTATCAGTGACGTTACAGTATCGATTGTATCAATAATAGTTTTGTATAAGGTGGTAAAAGCTTCCATCGGAATAGATATACAAAAAACCTATTATTATTTTATTTCGGCCGTTAGGATCATTTATTTGAATAAATCTTATAACTAAATTATTAAATAGACGTAATATTAGAAACGTATTAATTAGAAAACAATAATATACATAGGAATGTAAATAAAACTTAATTATTGTAGTTTAAAATTTTTACAGTAATAATCACATTTAATACAGTGACCTCTATAATAACGACCATTTATAAAAAGAGACGTCAATACTTGGCCAGAAACAATCGTGTCTATACTTCAAACGATTGACAGAAGTTTAAAAAATAAAAGCGACAAAAACCGAGCGCAAAATACAAGATCAAGAATTTAATTTTCGTGAAATATTTATAGTGAAAAATGAACCTTTGTATTGTTTAGAAAAGTGTATTTAGAATGGATGCTAAATGATGAGTGTATTCTTTACTTAGCCTAGCTATTGTTTTAAAATATGTATACGTTGAAAGGTATATTTCCTGAACCAAGTAAGTGTCAATCGTTTATCTTTTTATTCGTTATTTTTGAGTTTCGATGGCCTATTGCAGAATACAAGTTATTTGTATCTTAATAAATTGTTATGGTAACGTAAGATGGACAAGTTTCGTGCTATACCACTTGCTTATAGACGGTTATTATTATTTGGGAATAATACAAAACCAAGTCATGACCATCGATCTTGAAACAAATCATTATTCCTTTACTTGCATATTTTAAAATATACGACTACTGCGGAATTGTGTACAGGTTATTCTGAATTAATACAAATGTATTATGTATTACTTACTTTATTTTCTTTATTGAAGTTATTTTATAGTAACAAAAGTATTATTTTCGTGATGCATTTAATGGTTTCTAAGAGATTCGCAATCTATCACGTTTAAACTTTACTGAATCAGTTTGATAGTACTTAGCAAATTGCTATAACACTTGCAAATTGAAATTGGATCTACTAAGTAGATGAAAATGAACACCCCTGGCAATTTAGTTCTCAGGAATGTTAAGATTTTACCTTTTTCACACTTATATAATAGTTCACTGATTTCTCACATTGCATGTTTCAGAAAAGGAACAAAAAAAGAATTTCATCAAGGAAAATATGAAGCAACTCAAATTTATACAGGGGAAGTCACCAAAGGAGCCTAAATTTACTTTGAAAACTGTTCATCCTCCAAGGCTCACCAACTCTATAGGTGCTACAAGTGCTCTAGGTCAGGTGAAATCTTCTCCTTCCAATAAAAGTGGAAAGGTAACCCTAAATGTTGGAAAATCGGCTAATGTCCGAAAAAAATATACAGATGTGAGAATCAAAAAAGGTGACATGGCTGAGTTTCTTAAAAGAAAAGAGATGCGGCACTCCAAGTCTCCAGAAGAGCCAATAGAAGATGATGTCAAATCTTCAGAATCATCTGGACGGTTACGGGACATTGGGTGTCAGACAATAGAGTCCAATCTTGCACAAAAGTTGACTGACAGTACAAAGTTGACGATGCTGTACCCAACAAAAGAAGGTGACAGTGAGGCTAAGATGAAAGCTAGTGGTGACACGGCCAGGCACCGCAGTCCACCTGCACTGCCACATACCCCAAAAAAAGCTGGTGACGATCTGCTGGAAGAAAAGAATCGCACCAGGATAAATGCTATTTTAGAGAGAAAAGAAAAGGATCCTTATTTACCTTCAGGTATGGTATCAATCCTGTATTATTTTGTCTGCAGAATATTATCTCTATTTAATAATGATTCATGTTACTTCCAGGTTATCAAAAAGGAGTTTTACCAAAGTACCTGCGTGAGAGAAAAGATTCAGGCCCCAAAGAGGCAGACGGTGTGAAGGCTGATGATGACCAGACTGTGTGCCCGCCAGGACACGTTACTCTACCGGATGTGGAAAGAAAAGAGACACTAAGGATGCTCAGAAATAGTCTGTATATTTAAAATTTTTCATTCTTTTTTTGTAACATATATATTTGTAACTACATATCTTGACTCCAGAATAGTATTATGCTATTCTTTAGTGCAATAAAATTATAGCCTTAAAACTTTATACTAATTTAAAATATCAGTTATTGTCATCAGTATAACTGCACTTAACAAAGATAGATATTTCTACCCCTGATATAGGTCTACAAATTGCTTCAAAGATTCCTATGGCCTATCTGGGCCTATAATATAATCTATAATGAAACTATATAATGATTTCTCCTATGTAAGGATCTCGGAAACAAATACCATAATATCCAAATTGATGTTATTAAAAGAATGTATATTTTCTCTATAATTTTTATTAAGTAATATTTTATATTTTTTCAGGTTTTGCAGAACTTGTAAGTGAGTTGAACAAAATGCCAGTGAAGACAGACACTTTAAGAATGAGGAATAGAAAGATGGAATTGGAAAAACAGTTGGCCAAGTTGGAGGAAGGGATCAAAGTGTTTTCCCGGCCCAAAGTGTTTGTTAAGATTGGTGAATGATCGTAAAATTCAAGTGTGTAAATTTTATGTTATCATATTTGTCATGTATTAAGTTCGCTACTTGGTTAATGAGGTAGAAGACCTACCCAAATTTTTAAACTACGAATTTTACAATTATATAAGCTATTGAGATAGTTTTTATATTTTGTGTTCATTGCTTCTGTGCAACATATATGATTGTTTTGCTTAAATTTAGAATAAACAAATTGATTAACTTTAATTTATGTATTTGTATTATAGTGAACAATGTTTGTCTCCGTCCAAATCGTATAAAATTATTGTAACTTTGTAAGCTGAACAAAATTTATGTGATACATATGATAAAGTAATTCTATGATAATTTAGTTTAATAAACTTTATTGTATGTCATTTTATGTATGTTACATTGTAATTAATATAATGAGATATATTTGTATGGTTTACAGTGTTTCTATAACTTTATTTGGAAATTGAAATACATGCATATATATTGATTAAGCTTGATTTGATTTTTAGGCCAAATCTGCTTTACATCTGACAAAACAGGCCTATTATTAAGCCTGAAATTGTTGCAATATTTTCAATGAAAACACTAATTGTTAATATAAACAGACAGTTTATATTATTTTATTTTTATTTGAAACATTAACGTTGTCACAAAACAGTGAAATAATACTAAAAGGGAAAACCAAATTAATATTTCAAAATTATAATTCTATTATGACCATGTCACATAACGCTAAGCCCAATTTTTTAAAAATTAGGTAATTTAAACTTCAAAAACAATTCATGAAATCTAACAACATATAACACTAGTAGGTACTTTGGTTTAGCTATAATTTCCGTACATGCTGGAATAGATAGTCATTGAATACAATTGGGCCTCTTCTGTACCGTATTTCTTCATTGTTGTACCAGTTGTGGAATGAGAAATCTGGAAAGAAAAACTTGATTTCTCTCTCGGCTGATGTCATGGAATCTGAAATTGAATTAAAGTTCTTATATAAACTTTGTACTTTTATACTCCTTGGTGAAGGTGATTACAAAAAATCATTGAACACAGTACATATTGCACAAATTAAAAATAAACTAATTGTGCAGAAAAAATATTATATCTCTCTCAGTGGTAACTTCCCATTCAGGTTAATTATAATTAATTATTAGCTGATTATTACCTGAACCATGAGCAACATTCCTCGTGTCAGAGATACCAAACATGCCCCTCAAGCAGTATGGATCCTGGAACTGTGCCTTGTACACCTTGGTAGGGCCCAGCATTTGCCTCCATGTCTCTATTGCATTTGAATGTCCCATTATGTGCAGGTCTATTGAGCCACTGAAAATATTTATATCACAGCAATTAATATATTTTAGCTCACAATGCATGACTATCCTATGAAGTGGCAATGAATACTTGAATAATACCTTGTGAGGGCTGATGGTCTAATAAATTTAATCTTGATGGTGACATTGTTTACCTAGTAAGTGGTATCTGATTTGATTCCAACTTGGATTGTGAGTATTATCAACTGTTCAACACTATAAATAATAACTTTCTAAATAAGCTATATTATTGATCATCATAATAGCAGATGCAGAGCATATGCCACCATGCTGCACCAATGCAGATTGATAGAGGATTGCTGACCGTGATGAGTGAACTTGAAACATTACGTCAGAATGAAAATCAACCTACCTCGTCATAAAAGTAACTAATCGATTAAAAAAGAACTTCTCCAAGTGTTCCTTGTAAAAATTCCCAGCAGTTTCTTTATCTAACAATACCCGTTTTGTTTTTATCACTACGAATTTATTTTTTATCACATTTCTAATATATGAAAGCGCTACTGGGTTTTTAACAGCGTGCGGCTTTATTATAGCTAAAGTCAGTTGTAGCCTTCGCATCTTAATATGCGAACCTTTTTCAGGTTCAATTCATGTTGTTTTTAATTCATGATTATCAAAAATACAAGTATTTTTGTACTACGATTTTCAATATTTTGTTTTGAATTTATAAATTTGACATTTGAAAACTTTAACGTGCTAAATGTCTTGGCATGTCAATTGTCAAAAACGTTTTTTTATTTAGCACGTATAGATAAAAAAAACAGTACTAAGATTGGGAATTGGGGACGCTTTCCGACTCTTTTTATGACGTTCTGCTCCAAAGATTTAATTATTTGTAACTCTCCATCATGTATTTATTCTTAACATTTTTTTATACATAAACTGTAATTTAATCATATTTTGTGAATTTTTAAGTGTATCTTATCAAGACCATAGACAAGTTTTTTATTACGTAGGTGGACACTAGACAGTCTGTATAACGTAGTGATTGTATTCTCTTTGGTCTGTAAATCCGCTCTTTCAGATTGTTTGTGTTTATTTCAACATTTTCTGATATAAATCCGTAAATATGCCAGAAATGGAAATAAAAAGAAAAGCCGATGATTATTCTGTCGTGCCGGCGAAGAAAATACGGCATGAAATTTCAGTAGTGGGCACAAGAGAGAAAGCTGTTGTAACCTCATCGGTTAGTTTACTAGATACTTGTAATAACATTATTATGGACTGCTGGTCACGTCTAGCTTGTCTTGGCTCCATACGGAGACCTCTTCCCTACCCTTATTACATGGAATATTCCACTGGCTTGCATTAAGTCCTATTACTTTAGTATACTAACTCAAAGTGTAAACGATAATGACCTATGTTTACTACACGTTTACAGCTATATGAAATCCCTGATTGAAATCTTATTAGTAGGAAAGCTCAAAAATTTGTCTGATGAGAACGGATAGTATGATGATAATTTAGTTTATTTATGTAAACTTTCAGGTACCAAGAACATCAAATCTCTATGCACCAATAATGCTTCTGGAAGGACACCTAGGAGAGATATTCACAGCCAAATTTCACCCGGAAGGGAAACATCTGGCATCAGCTGGATTTGATAGGCAAATATGTAAGATATTCATAATCATTTTCTTAAATATTAATTGTAAAACAGGCCTTCCAACTGCTTGCGGTAAATGGGATTAGTCTTGCAACATGTTAGCAATTCTACTAGTGCTTCTGAGTATTATAATAGATCTCAAGTGAATCTTAGCCTCTGTAAGACAGTCTGTATCTCAGTCCCAGATCTTAAAAAAGTGTAGCTAACAATTTTATTGATGTTTATGGAATATGAAGATGTCAAGCTTATAAATACTTGTATATGCAGATATTTTGAACATATCAAATAGTCCCTAGTAAACTATTGACTTACCTCAACAAAATTTTAAAAACTTTCAGTCTTATGGAATGTATATGGCCAATGCGAGAATGTGATGGTAATGAAGGGTCACACGGGTGCCATCATGGAGCTGTGCTTCTCTCCTGATGGCTCTCACATGTACACCTGCGCAACGGACAACACTGTAGCTGTGTGGGATGTTCCTACTGGGACCAGGATCAAGAAACTCAAAGGGCACGCCAATTTTGTTAACTCTGTTTCAGGTTTGTTTATTTATAATTTTATATTATACGATCAAATTAAGATTTCTATGTTGTTAACATTTTGGATGACACATAAATACACAACAAGATAGAGGAGAGAAATCTAACCTCATTCAAATATCTGCCTCACTGGGTGTTGAACTCAGGACCCTGCAAATGGCAATCTGATATGATAACAATTATGTCATGCAGGTCAAATAAAACCTTAAAAGTCTTTAAACCTTTAAACCTTTTAAAAGTTGAATAGAAGAGTGAACAACAGTGACCAAAAGAAAATAAAGTAATATTTGTATTGCTTTTTGTTCATTTTAACTGCAAACAATATAAATTGCAGGTGCTAGAAGAGGTCCAGAACTGCTGGTGTCAGCATCAGATGATAACACAATAAAGCTATGGGATGCAAGGAAACGGAACCCCATAGCGTCATTTGACAGCAAATACCCCGTGACCTCTGTACTGTTCAATGATACAGCAGAGAAGATTATATCTGGTGGAGTTGACAATGTGATCAAGGTGTGGGATATAAGGAACAACCAAATGGCATATAAAATAAAGGGACATACAGACACAATCACAGGTAAATTGAATATCAATGAGTATTAGTAGTAAACATTTTGGTGTAGTATACCTAGTACCTACATGTTATTGCCAATATTCTTGAGGGAAAGAAATAAACTGTTCCTTTTCTAATAAAAAATATTGAAAGATTATCATGTACGTTTATATTGCAAGCACAATGTCCTGTGGTATGTGCATGAAAAACTATACACATAACATACATATTCTGTATGTGCCAGCCTTTAGACTTACGAACAAGTCTATCCGGTTCTTCAATCGTTCTCCCACAATTTACGTCATTTTCTTAAGAGCACGTTTAAAAGTAGTAACTTGACCCCTTGTACACCAGCTATTCTAGGTGCTGTTACATGAGCAACTAAAATTGCTCTATTCCTGTCAGTACTAGCCAACTATAACGTCACGACTATATCAAGCAATTTACGGCTACCGCAATATGTATGAATGTTTTGTGACAGCAATATTGAGCTATGAGCAACTGCAAGAACTAGTTTCTCGAAATTGATCAGTAATTATTGTTCCCGTGTAATCGTACCATAATTGTCCAGGAATGTCCCTATCATACGATGGGTCGTACCTGCTGTCGAACTCGATGGACAGCACGCTGCGCATCTGGGACGTGCGGCCGTTCGCACCCACAGAGCGCTGCGTGAAGCTGATGGCCGGCCACCACCACAACTTCGAGAAGAATCTGCTGCGGTGTGCATGGTCGCATGATGGCTCCAAGGTGACGTGTTTCTCGAATGTTCCATTACATTTTTGATTTTATCTGCAATATTTTCTTAGTGTCCAAAGAATTGGGGAAGGGGTGGAATTGTATGCCTGGCCAATGTGGAATTTATATCTTTGAAGAATTACATTTGTTCATATAAGCAATTACTAAGCATTTGCTGAGTGATCAAATAAATCAGTTTGGTTTCTGGACTAGAAGTGGGTATACCATGACTATCTTTTTTTTACTATAAGCAGACAGCTCACCTGATGGCAAGTGATCACCGCCGACCATAGACATAACTATGATATAATCATGAACAAGGGACTTGGCAAGAATATGAAAGAGACAGGTACATGTGCAGAACAAAAAGCAGAGCAATACGCAACTTTTTTTCTGCATCTCGCCAAGTTTCCTGCCCATAACTGTAATATAACATGGGACTATTTCCAGGTGGCCGCCGGCTCGGCCGACCGCTGCGTGTACATCTGGGACACGACGTCGCGCCGCGTACTGTACAAGCTGCCCGGACACAACGGCGCCGTCAACGACGTCGACTTCCACCGCACCGAGCCCGTCATACTGTCCGCCTCCAGCGACAAGCTGCTCTATCTGGGAGAGATCGACAACTGAACTGAAGTGAACCGACCTATATCACACAGACCTCTCAACGATATCAAAGACGATTGTGTAATGTGTTTGTGGAGAAATTGTATTTTAAGTGAAATGTTGTGTATGTGGTGATTTTGTAAATAATTGAAATTTAAAATAAAAGCAAATGGTTTACATTATTATTAAAAATTCAACCAGTGACCCAATGTTAATATGATTTATTATTACAGAAGAAATATAACTCATGGTAAAACTGACAATAAGAAAAAGTGTAAAAGTGTGTATTAATTAATAGGTAGGTTCATTTTCAAAAATTGATAATATAACACACAAATAATTTACTTATTTATTTTTTTGTAATAACTTAGGTTTGACATAATCACAGTACATTTATACAACTATATTCATAAAATTATCAAATAGTTATCTACAGAAGTCCGCTGGGGGTGCTAATTCAGGGACAAATCCAAGCTTAAAAGCAGGAGCTTGATATGCCTCTATATCCTGTTGTGACATGACTTCCATTGCACTATAGATATATTTTTCATCAATAGCTGGGTCTGTGGCGACATTACCAAATATATTTGTTGTTGGTTTATCCGATATCTGAAACACACTTGCTGACGAACTTTGGGATGGGGCAAATACGTTGGGGGCTTGTTTAAATACATCTGGCTGACCAAAGGGGTTCTGTTGGCCTCCCCCAAACACATCTGCAGGTTGACTAGGCGAAGTCGATCCAAAAACATTTTGAGTGGCCTGCGAGAATATTGACTTAGCTGCATCTTGAGTAGCACCTTGAAAAGGATTTATTGGCTGAGCAGCAGCAAATACATTCTGGTTGGCACTAGCAAAAATAGATTTAGCTGGATCCTGCTGAGATCCAAAAAAACTTGAGTTTTGCTGGTTGGTAAGGGCATTATTTGCCTGACCAAATAATGAACTAGGATTGTCAGGTCCGAAACCTGAACTCTGTACGGCACTGCGGAAAATTGAATAAGCTGCTGTTTTTGATGGTCCAAATCCTGGATTTTGTGCTCCAAAAGGTGATTGAACTGCTCCTCCATGGTATAAATTTTTCAACAGATTCATCACAGCTTCATTGGGCTGTAAAAGCTGCTCAAATTTTGATCTTGTCTCGTGTGTTTGTTGGTTCAAAAATGCAACCTGCAAAAGGAGACACATTGTATCAGTTGAAATATTAGAAATATTTAAACCTATTTTGTTAGCTGGAGTTTCAGTAACATGAGTATATTAGTAGTAACTTTAAAATTGAACCTCGACAAAGAGGTATGCAAACTAAATCAATTTCTACCTCAATACTTACAGCAGCTTCCATGTTGTTCTTGGCTTTTGCTTCATAAATAAAAAGCCTTGCTTCTTCAGGGGACAGGTCGGATATACCCGGTATACAAGGTTTTTCCTTGAACGGGGCGTAGCACGACAACAGCCACTGTCCGCCATTGAGGGCCGCCTGGACATCGGAGTACACCTGATTGGCGAGCTGCCCATCGGTAACTGTCGTTACTGACGGCGTCTGTTGTATTACACCTTGCTGATGAGTGGGCGCTGGAACATATTTAATGATCAATGCGTAAAAAGTAAACATGCGGGTATTTTAATAATACGTTCAAACGTAAAAGTATTATTACCGTGATACGAAAATTTGGAACCGTAAATATGTTCAAATCTGCAACTCTGGCCGTATCGACAATTTCCTTGCTGAAAAAACTTACAGACAACCATCGTTTAGACTGCAATTATTTTAATTTTTCATTAGAAAAATATAGGAATATCCTTGTTTTAATTATCCAAATTAGATAAAACTACATAAAGATTGAAATCGGATGTTAACGTTAATAATTATTGGACTCCTTGACGGCAAATTCCACTATTTATAATATAAATACTCAGGCAGGGAGCAATGAAAACTTGTTAAAATCTGAATCAATCAAAATTCAAAATAAAATAGGAAAAATTGAAAACTAGTAAAGTGACAGGCTATAGAATAGATAAAAAATAAATCTTATGTATAAGTTACTCTATGAAATAAATATAAAATTCATGGCACAGAGTACGTAGACCGAACGTTATGGAACTATCACGAGGTCTTTAAAAACAATATTGTTTTAAAGTAATATTGCAACAGTATTTTTTCTTTGCAATTTTGTTATGTCACCTCTAATTTGTTCATT
>DWKA01000934.1:0-14017 GCA_018249155.1 Panoquina ocola ocola
TTGTGCAATCCTATTGGTTAATATTTATCCGTTTCTCCGCTCCGCTGCCTCGCTCCGCTCCGGTTGACAGGCAGCCTAAGAATACTACACGAATACAAGTAATAACCTCCATGTAATTGAACATTCTGTTACAGGGTTTAAGCGGCGTCGAGAACATTTATACGCAGCACACGCCGCTCCTCAAAGACACACTAGAAGACCTTATTAAAGGAAAACTCCGGGAGAACCTTTACCCTACAGTGGGAGGTGAGGATCTCACCACCCAGCGGAGGCCTCAAGACATAATCGTTTTCATGGTGGGCGGGGCCACGTATGAGGAGGCCTTGTGCGTGCACCAACTGAACCAGGCCTACCCGGGGGTCAAGATAGTGTTGGGAGGCACCACGATACATAACTCAACGTCTTTCATGGAGGAGATCAAGAATGCGATGGCTGGCGTGCATAGGATTCATACGAGACATATTAGGAATGTGTAGATATTTAAGAAATGATTATTTGTTATTTATATATGGAAAGTGGTCGACTTCGATCAAATATCTAATTATTAATGTCGGAAAGCTAGTTAGTAAATAATGTAAAGTGTAACCAGAATCGATCGCTCCGGTACAGCCTAATAAACTCATCTGGCCAATAGATAGTCTAGTTAGGCAAATCAAAGTTAATACATACTTATACTTCATGCGGTAGTCTAGTTAGGCAAATCAAAGTTAATTCATACTTATACTTCATGTGGTAGTCCGTTTCAATATTTAATCCATCCATTATCTTCAATTCCAATGTTGGACATCTAATAGGTCATATCGTATTTCGCAGTGATCTTGTCAGATGAATGAATGGCACTTTTGAAGTATCACGAGATATTTCAAACGATTGCAAACATATTATAATTATTATAGCGTGTAATTAAAGGCTTCCTCTGAATATAGTCAAATTAGTTTTAAGGTACTTAAGTAATTTAATAATAGTTATTTATAAAAATGTATAAATTATCGTTTAATTTATTAAATGTAACATAAATCTAATATATTATTATTATGCTGTGTATGTGAAATGTGTATGAGAAGCTCAGTAAAAATACATGATTTAAGATCGGAAGTTTTCTTTATTTATATCTCACGGGAGGTCACCTGCATAAGTGGTCACTTGTAATCACCTTTCAAATTCATCAATTTCGTAAAGACATGTCCTCGTAGTTGGTAATGATTCTGCTTGTGAAGCTAAGCTGGGTTCGATTCCCGGCCGAGGCAAACATTTATGACAGAGAAACGCTTGTTCTCGGATTATGGGCTAATAGGTAACAGTAATGTTATTTGTGTCGTTCATTTTATTTTTGAAATGAAACTTGCGACTACGAACAATAAATTGAAGGAAGTGGAAGACACAAGCAATAGATGGCGTTAGTAGGAGGTAAATACTATTTTTTTTTGAGTTAAAGTCAAGATAAAATGACTGAATTGATATTTAAACGAGAATTATCACTTCATATGCGCCGAAGACATTTTAGTCATACCGCACACAACCACAACAGCAAATAAATAAAACACAAAAATTGTTGTGTTCAAAACACATTTTTTATTTGTTTTATGAAAAATACCAACGCCGGTGAGCGCGTTACAGCGATACAGAAAACGGTGCCTCGCTTTGGCACTGGCCGCGCGGGGAGCGCCGGCAAGCGTGACGCACCCGCGGCGTCAAGGAAATCATTACAAGCCGATGGTATAAGCAAACGTACTCCCACCCCTCTCCTCACACCTCAGTCTTAAGGTAAAAGTGTCTGTCGCCCGACCAAAGTGGATGCTACGAAACATTTACACGAATGTAACATAAATAGAATTTGTCTTATTCTGCGTGTCATTCAGTTCTGTAATCCTTTACATCTTAATATTTAGTTGCGGCTGTAGTTCTTTAAATTATAGCTTGGCTCATAGCCGAACGTTTTTAATAGGTAATTTATCAGCGATAGTCTTTTTTTAATTAAAAGTTTGATCTAGTAAACTATAAGACTATGGATTACAATTTCACTAAAAAAACCGAAAACTTTAATTTCAGTTTTAGTGAATCTCATGAATTAGGGATCTAAGATAATAAGTTAGTTATTTTGTTATCTGTATGTAGCAGATTGTTTAGGATCCACTTTGGTCGGTACAAACGATGTTGAAACCTTTAGGCTGCCAATTCACTACATTGAAATAGTAACCATTTATCAAACGTTAAAAAATTCATTGGTTGTAATATTGCTTAGTTTTTTTTTATAGTGAATCGTCACCCTTTACGCCTTAACGGCACACATCTATAAGGCATATATTACACAAATGTTGACAACGCAGTTACGAGCCTTCAATCTTAGCCCTTATTGTAATAGCAGTAAGGTGTAAATCAGCTTAAAAAATAGCTTCTCAATGGCCCCGGCTGCGTTGCCCACAATACTTACAACCCTCCAAGGTACAGTCCGACGACTGCACATATTTACATTCGCAAATCATAGTGCCATGTTTCAGGTACAAAACAAATTACAAAGTAATGAAAACACAGTTTTCATGTTAGCAAACAATATTGCGAAGCGAAACGGGTTGCGTTTAACATCATTTTTTTTACAATTCTGACAGCTGTCAATTAAATCGCTGTTGTAATCAAGTTAACACGAGGACCTCCGTATCTGCTCTTTAGATTGCACTGTTTTATTTCCGTAGTATTTTTACAAGTGAATCAATTTTGCAATCAAATAAAAACATCAGTAGTACACTTCGATCAATTATTTTTCGGTGGAAATGGTGACATATTCATTTTTATTGTTCATAATGATAACACATTACTTTTATATGACATGTGTGTTATTCATAGACAAAATAAATAAAAAAAAGTACACTATATAAAATATCAAAGTAGAATAATATCATGAAAATGTTGTCATTTCCACCACATATTACAATTGTACAGTTGTACAGTGCGCACCGCTCGCTGCCTACAAAATATACAGCTTGGAGATACACAACTCGGCGTACATTACACATCAGATTCAACATAGGAATATTTCACATGTGAGCGGGCGACACAATTACATTTATCTATAATTTTTTTATGTGTCTTAATAACAATTAACAACATCAGCTCAGTGACTTGCAACTTTATAAATATAATACGATTCATTTGTATTCAGAGTAATATATGTATTTTACATAATTATGACAAGCATGTCATTTGAGTGAGTATTATTTGTATAAAGTTGCACATACCTAATGTAATATTTAAATTGGGAATATTTTAACTTTGTATCAAGACGCGACCTTACACAAACCTGCTGATTTTATATATCTGTACTATTATTGTGATCTACGTAAATATATAACAATATTAATATGCATATGTATTTAGGTTTCATTTGTTGACCTTGAGGAAAATTCTTTTACTACATATAAAATGTTTGAGACTAGAATTACACTTTGGAAGTAGTAAGAAGATTTTTAACGAGGAGAAAACGAAAATTACCGTGGACAAAGAAATATAATTATGGAACATTATTTATTTTATGGCAATATATAAAATCAGCGGTCAGGTGTTCCAATTTCAGTTGAAAAAAATGGTTTAATCCGAGAGTAATCGTGTTGCTTAAAAAAGTTTTAATCCACAACCGTTTGTATGATTCGTCAAAAGGAACTCCGCGATATTCGTGTTACAATAAAATCTTCAAGTTCCAAGATTTTATTTTAAAAAACTCTACTAAAACCTCCCGAGGGGTGCTCGTCCCCTCCCACACGCACACACATACAAACATCCATTCACCACGAAATTAACAAACAAACAAACACGCACGAGGCGCGCGGCGTTGCGGCGCGCGATATAATCATAGATATAATAATAATATGTAATATTATATCTTTTTATCATAATGGTGCACAACAAACAACAAACGCACTTAATTTCTTTTCCACTCTCGTCACTAGCAACAAACACGTACGCGTTACGATAAAATTTAAAAAACGAAAAAAAAAACAAAAGACGACAAAGAAAAGAAAGAACGGAAGGAAGATAAAAACAATAATAATTAATTAATTAAAATAGTAATAATACACGTTAATACACGCGACGGGCACTACGTTCTCGAGCCAGGTCGTCAGGAACGTAGTACTGGTCTTAGGCCCTTCTCAATACTGCACTGTGGTTCACCGCCGCTGAGCGCTTGCGCTCGTCGAACACATGTCGTTTATCGGGATAGGGCAAACGGAACGCTACATTCCCATGTATATATATTCCTTATGTACATATTTACAACTAACTTACGAACTATCCACGTACTTAGGAAAAGATTTATATAATTTAAGTTTTTCGCGCGTTTTATCAACAGATGACTATTTGTTGCATCTAGTTTTTTGTAAGGCTGCGTGCAGCCTAAACGGAATTTCATCAGATTGCGCTGATCCGACTTCAATTCCAAATTTTCACAATTGCATCCCATCATTTTTTTCATTCTGAACTAGTCCTAACCGGTGAGCGATTTATTAAATTTATATTGTCTTCGAGTTCTATTATTTTCATATATACCTATACGTCTACTTAAAGTAGCTTAACACCTGACGGCAAATCAATTTCTATAATTACGGAACCGTAACAATTTACTTAACTGATTTCCTTGCAACGTCAATCAAATGACTTTCGGTGGTAAGCATCATTACACGCACCAAATCAAATGCGATATCTTTGTTCAAGCACCGAAAATAAATCGGCGTCTTAAGTTCTTGTCAAATATAAAAAAACTCAACTTCAAAGGAAAGCTCACCGCCAGGTTCAAAGCGCAACGAACGAAACGATTCAAAATACTAAATCCTCGCCCTCGCGTGAATAAATCTAATTTAAAATTCCCTATCGTGTGTTCACCTCATGGACGTTTGCCTCGAATGATAAATGCGGCTCGCACGCGCAACGTCAACAACGTCAAATGTCAAACGGGGAATGTCAATGTCAAATACATTTTTTTAATGTTGTTTCCTAGTAAAATTCCAAGCCGAACGATACATTCTTTTTCGCGATATAAATATATCTAAGCAGATATTTAAAAAAAGATTATCAGGGCATCATCGATTCGTCGCTTTACAAAACAGTTACAAAGATCCTTCATAGAACGCTTTTATAGTTTATATAGATAAGATATATGCACCACTGACGTTCAGCGTACGAGCCCTAAATGTGAATAGGAGTCCACATTTGGCGCTACCCAGGGAGCACCGCGCGGAGGTCATGGACTGAGCCCCCCTTGATTCGAACACAAACATACATACAAACATTTAATTATAATATTCTGGCACCGTTAAGGGGTGATCCCTGTTAGGATACCAGCGTGGACTGAGCGGTTTTTATAACATTTTATATATGAAAAGATAAGTGTTGACGAATCTTTTTTTCAGTTGATACAAAGGCAGCCTTTTAGCATTGTCGGGTGCCTAGGAGATTCAGTGGCGGAGGTCACCTTTAATGGAACTTTAGACTAGTAAGAAGGAACAACAAAATGGACTGACGAACCCTGCCACCTCGTGGATAATATTGTTCTAAATAATAGGACCTTACTTCAACTTCTTGTTCAGACAAGTCACAGACTTTAACACTACATAATTCAGGTTGCTCTAGGTTCTAAATATTGACAACCTGATTTAAATATAATTTAATATTTAACAGTATCTTTTTCATTGATATTTTAATAATAATAAAGTTTCTGGTTTATATAAATTAAAACTTCCAACATTTTAGAACTACTATTATTTCTAGTATCCAGTATTATGGATAGAACCCACTTAAGATCAAAGAAATCGTAACACTTATCTTCCATATTGAATCCGCTATAAAATAAATAGGGAGCATGACCCCCTTCAGCCGTACAGGCGAGCACTGCCTCTTGGCCACATATAAGTTAAATATTCACACACATTCTATTCCGATATACGAGTATGTATAAAACTTTGAAACATCGATTCAATCTCGACCGATAGGAAAACTTGTGAGACAGACATGTTTATATATAAATATATAATTATACATATAAATCTATACGATTTCACTCATTCAAAGTACAAGTTGAATTTTGCATTCGTTTTGTAAACTCATTTAATCCTTGAGTTGTGAGATTAATTATATTCCAGTGTTAAATCTAGTCGATTATTTAACGATATTGAGTAGAAAATTACGTTTTAAGAGTATATCATTAGACTGATTTCAGAGGATAAAATTCCACTGAAATTAATTTGATTTCACTATACATACATTTTTACAACATCAATAATTGACTAATTTTAATAACCATTGTGATTCAGTAGATGGGCCACGAGTATTTTGAGTTTCGTGAGTGTGAGTGGACAACAGACAGCCCATGGCCATTTTACGTGATATTGGTTTTTTCACGAGTCAATTAGCAAATCCATCTATATATCAAGTCTCCTGGTGCCACGTGCTATCTAAAAGCCTATGGTAGATCACCCTTGGCCATAATAAAACCTTTGAATGAGTAAAATCATGATACAGACATCCTTGAGACGCCCACCTCTTTGCCAGTTTCCTTCTAGGGATAAAATATCGCCACAATTCTCTTAAACCGATGTGACTTTTATAGGACTTCAATATACCCATATACATATATATCATATATATATTTATGTACAGTTTAACTCATCTTTTAAGATATAAGAATAAGGTAAAAACTTTTAGATTTTTTTTGTAGATTTTGAGTTTTATAACTTTTGATAGTCTACAATAAATATACAGTTATCGGCGCGGTCCGCCGGCGACCTACCGAAATAAAGAATCCCAAAAAAATCCAAATACCGAGGAAAATACATATAATTTATATTACATTAATTCCTATAAATGCTAAATCATTGAAATCTCAAAAGGATTCGACAGTAACATATTCACACAGTGAATCTATGCGAACGGGACGAACGAAAGAGAAACTTAGTTGTGCAACGTTTCATTGGAACACAAACCTTACGTCGTTGTGATAAGAGCGAGATTTACCAACTGCCATTATCAGCTGCGACTCGACAATCTGTAGTACACCGCAAGGAGGAAATTCGAAATATTAACTGAACGTCAACCTCCCTAAAACAAAGACAAAAGAATGCGTAAAGAGTAGTTGGTAAAAATCCTGCGCCAGCGATCGGAGGTGTACTCAAATGGTCCGTATCACGAACTCCCTAGTTGCCATATCCCTCGACGCCGGCGCCGCTACACTACACCTACATATTCTTCTTATTGTCAAATCTATGAATCTAATCGCGACGAACGCACACTGGTTTTCGATAAATGTAGCACAACGTCATATAGGCAGTAATCGTACGAATTAAATAAAACCTCTCACATGTACCATACACGCATCCACATATCAATATTACAGTATATGAAATCTAATCAATCGCAAAGGAAACTCACGCACGTTCATCGATAAAAAAAAAACAGAAAAAAAATCGTCCACAAACATTCCACAAAATGAAGCGATATGGAAAGAACGCACGCTATTATAGAAAAGTATAAAAAATTCGTTCATATACATACCATTTCATGTTATATATATACTTAAATATATATCAAATTTAATCGCGAATTTTAAGGTTTATTTTTTTTATCATACACCTAATTGACACAGGATTTTTTCGCGTTGAGACAACGTAAAGGGTTTGAAACGTAAAAGGTTTAAAGTAAACTAACGTAGCACTAAATAAATACAGTGCGCGCGTCGCGCCACGTCACGCGCGGCGCGCGCTGAGTAGGCGTTCGTAAAACAACATGGCCGACCGAACTTGTAGGTTATTTGGTTACTTTTAAGTCATTAAAATAGCGTTAACATACTAAACTCTACTCTCTTTCCAACTTTTAACGTCCCAATTTCGAGATGTGTGCAGCTGCCTATATTATAATAATCGATGTATTATATTTAGACAAAAAAAATCCTAAATTCCTTTTGACACACGGAATTTTAGTGTTTGTCGAAGATATTTCCATCTAAATTAGTTTATATCTCAACCGGAACACAATACGCTGAAACCTATTCGAACCCCTCAAAGAAAACGTTCGCCAAACAGCCTACAATTCGGTGGGTGCAATAGAGAAAATTATCTACTTACAGTACAAAATCTGTCACTCGGCGATCCTGCTTCGTTGTGGCCGAGCGACAAACAACCGCGACAAACGTTCAACAAATAAACAAACAAAAACTATTCTTACATACATACAGATTGCTTTGTATCCTTGCCCCGCCGTGCTAAGCGATCCGTGTAGGCTTCGTTATATATTTACACCACTAGCATATAAACACCTATGTATATTTTACACGCTGGCATTCGCATTATTTTTAAATGGCAACACTTCATTAATAAATACTATACATATTACCAACTGGCAAAAATAATGGAATCCATATCGGAATTATCAAAGATTTACAATCAAACTAATCGCGAAACAAATAGATGACTCTTCAATTCCTGGATGCACGCGTTTTTGCCAGTTTTAGTGTTGCCACATGTAAAACATCTCTCGACTAAGTTTATTTTTAATACATCATAATAATATACAACAATTTAAGACACTTTATATTGCAATTTTTTTTATAAGTATACAACCATTGCAGTAATTATTCAACTTTATAATAACATTTAAGTGTATAATTATAATAAAATTTGCAATGCCATACGCAAAAAAGAAATGCCAGCGGATGTGATGTTACTTTACCAACCCGATTGAATACGAAAGAGCTTGACTTGAATCTGGTTAATGGTTGCTTATTTATAGACAAAATTTTAATTCTTTCATAGAATTTTTATAGTCACACTTTATAAAATACATAAATTTTACTGAAAAATTAAAAGCAACGCAATTTTTATGTTCGAAACAATGTTCACATATACAGAATAAAACATATTACTCAACAATTTGAAAGGTTATACCTTGAGTAACATTTAATATAAATATCAAGTTTTTTTATTTATTTATATCATAAACTCAAGCTCTATCGCATTTATCTTCCATCCTTACAAATACATATCACACTTTTAGTCTTTATAATTAAAACTAAATAGGTATATCTCCATTAAATATTTGTTTAGAAAAATCTTCGAAAACGCAACAGATTCTAAGGTTTTATCAAGAATTTAATTCCTAACGTAGATTGCTGTTTTGTATTTCTATTGGATATTTCAACAAACAAATGGGTTTATTTTTACAATGGTAAAATATGGTCAATGCTTGTACACGACTCGATGAAATTTACAATTTTATATGAGTATCCAAACTCGGTTTTAATTTTAACACTATCAGCTAATTTATTAACGTCTACAGGGATTTTTTTAGGTGGAGATGCAACCAATATTAACAACTTTTTTTTATATCAATAGTGGTTTTATTGCAGATAATCCAGTTTAAATCGAGATGGGATATGACTGCCAGCTACCATATTGTTGTAACAAAAAGAAGAACTCGAAATCGATAACGACGTGTAACATATGACATAAGTCACCGAAAGTATTGAATAAAACCCTAAAACCGCGGTAATCATACACAGAGATGACTTCAATACGCAACTACCATCGTCAAGGGAATCGGAGATGAACCAAAGAATCGACTTTCACAATAAAATAGTTATGTACAGGAGACATTACAAACGCTACCGTTTTATATACACTTCTATTTATAGCCCGTCACTGAACGGGTGGGGGAGTGGCGCGTGACGTCACACTGTACACGTCACACGACGCCACGACCGTCGGTCGCGACGACTCTTGCCGTGGTTAAAGAGCCGTAGACCGCGGGCGAAGTTTGCACCAGCTCGAACTGGAGATATACCGGACGCGGTTAGACCGGTTCTGACCAGTTCGGACTGGAGATATGCCGACGGCGGTCGAACCGGCTCGAACCAGTTCGAACTGGAGATATACCCGGTGGTGTGGCACCGGTGCGGGCGCCTAGCACGGCGGGGGCGCGCGGGGTGGCGGCGCGCGGGCGGGCGCGGGGCGGCGGGGGGCGCGCGGCGCGGGGGGCGCGGGGGGCCTACGGGTGCGCGCCGCTGTGCATGCCCGGCGTCGTCGAGCCCGACGACTGGTGCTGGGGTGGGAGGAGCACCTGCTGTAACGGTACGGACGTACTTCAGTTTTGAATAGCTACGCGATACTTTGAACTTTAAGCGAGTGTTTCTTTAGTTATAATTCAATTGTAACCCGTCGATGGCTATGTCGATATCTAATAATAATAAAGAAAAATCGTCGTTATAGTAACAGCATGTTCCACATAGGCTTCTTCAAAAAAGTTTTAAATAGAATCAGAGGCGACAGTGACCAGCTATTATCAGATGGCCGGTCCACTTTAAAAAAACACCGAGACCTCGTCGTTATAGTAACAGCATGTTCCGCATAGGCTTCTTCAAAAAAGTTTTAAATAGAATCACAGGCCACAGTGACCAGTTATTATCAGATGGCCGGTCCGCTTAAAAAAAACACCTCTCTGTCAAGGCCACTACAAACTAGGCTACATAGTCGTCAGTATGTATAATTGTGGCGGTACTGGACCTGCACTTGGTGCGGGTGGTGCGGCGGCGAGGCGGTGGGCGGCGCGTGGTTGAGGTACGCCACGTGGTGGTGGTGGTGGTGGTGCGCCGCGCTGCCGGGGCCCATCAGCGGGCACAGCACCTGCAACGGATGGTGGGATGTTTGTGTGAGTTTAATTAAATTTTCTTGTTTCTACGACTTCTGTAAGTATCATAAGGTAAGTACCTTGAGTACCGTAAGGTACACAGTTCTAGTAATTCAAAATAGACTAAAATAGAGCGTGGTAATTGGATATCAGCTATTAGAAGTAGTATCGTTGGCAATAACCCGGGAAATTAGGTTATTGGAAATAAAATCTTATTTGTCACAATTCAAATACCTCACTCATTGTTTGAGTGACTTTCCTTCATAGTAATTTCAAAGTACATAATCTAATTCAAATGTTAGAATTTAACATTTCACCACTCAATGGTATGTTTTTTACACCATAATCTATATTTGTGATCGAGTATGTTGTTAATGTAATGTAATGCGTGTAACGAAATGCGGGTATCACAATGCGTGTAACATAATACGTGTAACATAATGCGTGTAATGTAAAGTCATTTGCAAAGAACTTGGCAAGACGTAGAAAGAGACATTAGATGAGCATAAGCCATATTGCTCTGCGCATCTGTCTCTTTCAGATTCGTGTCAAGTTCTTTTGCTCATGACTATAACATATGTAACCCAACTGACCTGGAACGGCGGCTGCTGGTAGTGGTGGTGCGGGTGGGGATGCGGGTGCGGGTGGGGGTGCGGGTGCGGCGTGTGCGCGGGCGACGGCGGCGGGTACAGCGCGGGCGAGTTGGCCGCCGGCGAGGGCGCGGGCGGCGCGTAGCTCTCCCCCGGCACCGCGTGCCCCACCCCGCCGCCGACGCCCATGTTGCCGCCCATGTTCATGCCGACGCCGACGCCGCCGCCGTGGTACATCCGCACCTGATCGCCGCAAATGACAACGGTTGTTATGTCGTTAGGTACGTGCAACATGTATGTCAGTGAAACTGAGCTTTTAAAGATAATAATGAAGTTTTAAGTCCATACCGGAGTTTCGAGAGCTGAAATTTTCATGTGGTGCTATAATTTAGCATGCATACTTCATATTTGGCTAAAATTACATATACATTGAACATTAGCTGTTTCTGACGTCATACCGAAACTAAAAATCAAACTTTATCGGTAACTTCAACGAAGAAAAACATAGTGATCGCATTAGGGGTAATCAGTTATTTAGACTAGAAATTCAAGTTTCACGTTTCGAAAAAAATGAACACGCACGAACACACTCGCACTTACGTACACGGGTACGCATTTGTCCGTACACGCTACGAGTTTAGCATGTATCCATATAAAATTATAAATAATCGTACTCACCATATGCTGGTACTGATGCAGCGAGGGCTGCGGCGGCGCGGGGTGCGGGTGGGGGTACGGCATGAAGGGCTGCATCGGCGCCGGCGCGAGCAGCGGCTGCCCCGTCGCCGCCGCCACCTGCACGCCCGAGCCCACGCCCACTGCAACACGCACACACGCGCACACGTGTAGCACACGCAACGTAACCAACACCTAACCTAACTGCTCCTTATAGAAGTGCGACGGACGTGTCTGAACATGACTGTGATACGTAATGGGTCGCTGCCAAGCCCAGTAAGATTTGTATAAAACTCCATTAATATAGCAAAGAATATTTTGCGCATTAATTAAGACGCATTGGCAGGGTTGTACCCACTTTGAGGTAATGTCTAGACATCGTCGACGACCCCTGTAAGTTTGAACACAAGGCGCGCTTCAAGCGATTCCTATAATTTGTAGCTTTTGTGACAAACATAGTTTACTGTATAGACAGTAGGATGAATAAAGCATATTTTCATTAATGAGACATATAATATGCCCGCGCCATACTTCTATACATCGTCTGTGTACAGAGCACCGCACACATACTACATCTCTTCGTTCTGTTTTAGTTGAAGCTATGGCTGCACTCTGTGTTGCACTGTATGTGTTGTATTGCGTTGTATCGTAGCATTGCAAAACAATTACTGAAGCGTTTGGTAGGGTAATTGACTAATTTGAGCTTAAAATATAATATCGGCATAAATAATACGGGAAATGCTCGACAACAACTCCACTTGATGGTAAGTGGTGATGAATTGAAGTCTTTCATATTCGATTATATATTAACTAATTACACCTCTAATTTATTCCGTTTTATCTGTCAACTACCCTAACATAATCAAGTGTGCGCTCCGTTTAAAATGTTACTGTTGTCTAGTCTCCTAGTGCGGCTTGAGGTTAATTCCATGTATTTTTTCATGTGTTCAACACGAAACTTGGTTCTTTTTAATGATTAAATTATTAAATTTTCGCTAGCTGTATGATAATATGACACTAGGGAAACTATATCATTATATCTTATATCGTTAAACGTCTAACATCTCGACATGAGAATTATAAGGTCGTATGTACCATACTGCCAGTATTGGACATGCGAACTTATTCTTCGGATGTCGAGCACTATTGGCTAATTAGGTGAAGCTACAAAACATTCACTTTTCTTATTTAGAGGGACAATTGACCCTTGCAGAGGAATAGTTAAGGTTATGCAATTAATTATCTTTCAAGTTCCCGACTAGTGCCACACTAACAAGGTCTATTCAGAACACGTTTGGTCACAGTGCTATAAAACGTATGCCATTAGTGATCGTGATCTTTGTAGTAATATAAAGATCGCCGAGGATGTTCCAAAAAGCTAGTTAACAAAATCTACCTATTTTCCATTTGCTCCCTGCAAAGAAAAACACTGTTTATAAATCTGTACAATCTGTTTAAGCTCCACTTTGATTCGCGTATGTTTTTAAAAGGTTAGGCCTTACGATTGAATACGTAGTCACGCTGACCACGTGATCACGTGATCAATGCAGGTCATGAAACCATCACAAATAGGATACAAATACATGTACAAAGCTAGTATTTTTAGTATTTTTACAGTTCGCTTAGAAAAAAAAACACCAAACATGACTAAGGGTCTCTCCATAGGATTAAGCTGAATCAACACAGTATTCGTAAATTGTCAAGTGTTGCTCATTTTAATATAATTTCAGTTATTTATGGACTTATTTTAGTTTGCCTGTTGGTATACTACCTACTTGTTGGACCTTCGATTTTTTTTTTACAAAAACAATAAAATTATGCCTTGGCAAGCATTTGAATTATCTTATTTCTACTTAGTACGGCCACATTTGAACTCAATTTGCAAGGTCGATTTCGCAATCTGCCTCTAGGCAGGAAGTTATGGTGGTAATAATCCCTCTAAGCAAACTGTATAATATTGAATCTTATATCATGCATTAGAACCTAAGTCATTAGGAACATCGTAACAAGCATAACCATTTATTCAATTATTTTTATTGTAGGAACATTAAGCTTATAACGATGGATGATGAGTCTCGGCTATGAATGGC
>DWKA01000935.1:0-14016 GCA_018249155.1 Panoquina ocola ocola
CAGTTTAAAGTTTTTTGATATCTGTTATAGTTACGGAATAATCGCCTGTGCACACTTAACGATTACACCCTGTATATAGATAGAAAAATGATGTTATGTTCGATGATTCATTATTCCATAATCACTGAAAAGTTTTAATTAATGTTATAGCAAAAAAATATTTCGTACAACGCGTTCATCAAAAAATCTGCGTTTATTTCGTTACGAATTACCAATTCAAATATTATAAAACTGTACGTTTTTCAATCCATAAGTGTTATGGAAATAGCGATGTAATTGCTGTAAACCGTCCAACCAGTTAGAGCTTCAATGCAGTGCACTCAACATTAACGCCAGGCTCAGTTACGAGTGGTGGATAACAGTGTTAAAGTCAAAGGCGTTGGTAGCTTTCTGTTTTGCAAACATAAACCTATTATTTAGGGGTCTGTCCCAAAATCCTTGTAACCTCTGCTTGTAAATCCAATTAGTTTAATTGTTTTCCTGGAATTAAATTAAGTTATATAACGTCGGCTTTACTCTCTATTTGCCATTAAATGTCTTATTTTGTAAACAGATCTGTATTATCCTTCAAATCCAGTGTCAAAAAATTTATTGTAATAACGTCATGAAGTAGACAGCACAAATCATCCGTCTAGCGCGACCTAAAAATATTTTGTTATGTTATGTTACATTCTTGTTTGTTTAAGGATATTGTCAAGCAAATAAAAAATACACATGATGCGTTGAAGTTGGTAAGTTTGCGCTAAGTGCGAAAACTGAGGGCAAGCCGGTCAAGTACGGTGAAGTGTCTCAACTTTAATCTTCCGGTGCTTACCAGCCACGGCACTCCGCTCCAATCGGGCCATTTGCATGCGACTCGTGGGCGCAGTCCGCCTACCCACGGTTACACGGATCGTAAATTTTGTCCTTTACTTCCAACTTCCAAGGAGGGATTTTTTCCGAAGGAGCAGATGTCCATTTTTCCGTAAAGGGCTAATTTATTGCATGTTGCGGCAAAAGTCGTAAAAGGAGTCCGAATTAAAAGACAACGTCCAAAATGTGATCGTTGACCTCTTTTGTGAAAAACGAAAAGTTCAAGTTTTATTGGAACAAGTCACTAGCATAAGCCGGTGTCCGAGTAATTCGGTGGGTACCTACTTCATGGAGGTTACATAAGAGCGTTGTTCCTAGAACTGTATCTAGTTCAATTGTGAATTGAATGAGAAATGGTAATATTGCACCTAGTACTTGTGTCTTATGTAGATATATTTACAGATTATTACTAAACTCAAGTGTACCTATGTGTGGACAAATGGATGGATGGAATCAAAATAATATTTTTTCTACCTAATTAAATACATTTTTGTACTGGGATGGGGCTTGCACATGCAATACAGAGTTACATTTATTTAACGTGAAGATTTTTACACAGATTTATGATTTTATTGTTCTATTGTGACTAGCCGTTATCGAATAACCGGGTTATAAAATAAAAGCCTCTTAAAACAATTTGTTAAAAATAAAACTGGCCTAGTTAAACCATTTAGCGTTATTAATACAATAGCTACGTAAAGACAGACCTGACGCCAGATTTCGTAACAGCGTTACAAAAACCGAATGCTTCAGTTTTAAACACGTTCGTGCTAAGAAAAGACCAATTGGGTTCGAAGTGGTTACGGTTGCCAATGTTGCAATTCATGTTGTTTTAAGTCACATTTTTAGGCTGTTACGAATATGAAGGCCAGGCGAGCCGTATCGATCGACTCGGATAGAATCAGTTGGAGTCCATCTACTCCATTAGACAGATCCGATTGTAGCATTTACACGTCCATAAACGTCTCGAATCTAATCTCCCTCGTCAGCTGGTTTTATACTACTTGCACGAAATAGTCCTTAGGTTATGTTCCGATAAAATTACTTGTGTTTCTTAATACTAAAATTCTTCCTTCTTGTTTTCTAAGCAGTGAAAAAGAAGATCAAGTAGTATAGTATCTTGATTATTGTTATTCATCTTGCTACCCAAAGCTAAGAAGATCACGAAACAATTAAACCGATTAAGAGTCTTATTTAAACATCGACCTACAGTTAAAAGTTCAAATTGAGTTTCGAGCTATTCTATTGTTATATGGCAGAATTAGCTCAATGAAAAACAAAACCATATAGCGTGGCGCCCTGTGAATTCGCCTCATGACTACTCAGCGTGTAATTTTGTCCACAGAACCATTAGGGGTTCGCTTCATAAGGAATAAGTGTATCAATAGATATTTAAAGAAACATTGTCAGACGATACGCAAGGCTGAGCATTGTGGCTGAACAATGCGATGTTAAAATATTACAATCCGTCTTACTCATCGAGTTTATCGTTGAATCAAATAGGCGTGTAATTTGCTCGCTTCGACTGTTGTCTCTACATTTAAATCTGGATTTGATACAATTGTCCTAATTCCATTACGTTTAACTCACTGCGTATAATTTTTTACAAAATGTTATTGTTTTGACAGAAAATTGAACTTATGAGTAGGTATAACTAAGTAGGTACTGATTTTAAGTCCCTCATTAAGACTGTAAAATCATTATTTGAATATATGTAACATAGTTTTATTCATGAATGTCTCTTTACAGCTCCTTCTAATTGATGATGCTGATATCTTATTCTGTGTAAATAATAGAGTCCCTACCGTAGCAATTATAGCTACTAATGCTAGCATTATAATGTTTTGACCTTTAGAGAGATGCTAGACAGCTGACTTAGGGATTATGGATATTAGAATAACTGAAATTGATCAAAAGACGTCGTCACTACCAGTCATCTATTCAAACCCACACGAAATTGATAAGTCAGTAGATCACTCCAAATTAACACAACCCAGCGATTAAGAACGCTATTAAATATAACGAAATGAGTCAAAGCTATAAATATCATCATTTTGCTTTAATGCCTACAGTTTCGGTAACTAAATCTAAACTTTAAAATGTTTAACGACATCAGAATATCTACGCTTAATAATTCTACCAAAAAACTGGTTCAACTTGAAGAAAATGCGGAAGTTGAGAAAAGATTGTTTTATAGTAACTTCGGGAACTTTTCTTTTAAAACATCAATCATATTTTCCGTCGAGATAGCTGTAACATCAAAAGTGGCGGTAAGTTTTTATGTATACCAAACTATTTAAAATTGTTATCAAATTTCACTTTTCACCAGACCAAACGTAATCTAGATGTCGTTGGCGTCAAAGTAGAAGAACGTTACAATGCAAAAAGAAAATGAAATTATAATATACATTGGATTACAGTCAAAATTCCACGCGGGCGAAACTTTAGGCGGAAACTAGTATATGTATATGGAAAACTTATACATTTTATTCCTAAAAGAACTTATTTACAATTCGTTGAGTTCGATAAACTTCTAGAATATCAATTCGCTTTGACACGACTTGCTCTGAAAGGAGCGTTCGAATCGTAGGCGTGAAAAGATAGAAAGGTGTTCCCAGTTCATTAGCACCTTATTGTTGGCAAAGCAATCGATTGCCACCCAAATCGGTAATGCGATGCGTTCACAAACAGATTAGTTGGCCTGCAATTACACTGTGGAGCTTGCGGCGCGCGTTAAGTGCCGCCCGCCGGATTACGCCTTCTTGTTTGCTCACCGGCGAAGTGGACGTTTAGCGATCGCTTCACTAATGCGCTTTGTTCGCTTATCGATCTCTGAATCATTGATTAGCTCTCGCCACTCGCGCGAATCAAAATCACTGACGTTCATCAATTAACCTCCTGACGTCAGCCTCGCGAACTCCGCCTCATGGTTAAAATCTTTGCATAATAGAAAATCCGAATCAGTAAGCCGAAATACTGTACTCAATACATCTGCCTTGTCACTACACGTGAGATAGTACAAATAGTTATAGAGCAAGTGAAATGGGTAAAGACGCCACCAAAAATCAGAGTAAACGACATAATATAAAATTATTTCTTAAACTATTTTTTTTATATTCTAACAATGTGCAACAGATGTTTGAAAAAAACTGGTTTTTCGTGCGTTTTGTGCAAATATGCAATAAAACCTCTCAACGATGGGGTAAAAACTTTGAATTGACTTGTATTATATTGTATCTTAATATTGTTATTCTGTTGTGTTTGTATTAATTATTTTGTATTTATTTTCTACTACTTTGTATTATCCTCGTACTAACGCCATCTATCGACGTGTGTCTCGGGTTACATAACTAATTTTTTTCCCTGACTTCGCCTTTAAAGTAGTTTTCTTCAAATTGAATATGATTTAAAAAATGTATAACTTGATAAATTTATTCCTTCCAAAAAATCCCTTATACACATGACCTATAGACAATTTTCGACGAAGAAAATACATAACCTAATGTATGGAAGGTTAGAACAGTATAAGAAATACCTACCTTATTTATGTAAATAACGAATAAAGAAAATAACAGAATGCCCTTACCTAAGTAGCTTATACCAATAGTCGTAACAAGTAGACTATTATGGACGGCAGTGAGGTAAAGTCGATATGTTGTCACAAGTAGACGTCAAACCGGTCACCCGCAATACAGTAACTATTGCATTAGGAATCCTTAAAACCTTCCGTAAATTTGCATTTTAATCTCCTAGTACGAGTATAAGCAGTTAACGATACCTAGTAACTAAATCTAAACTAAGTGGTTACAGATTCACACACAACTTCAGAGAAATCATGCATACATTTTTCCTTATTCATACTTGCATACATATTGTGAACTATTTTCCTCATAATAATAATAATACCTCAAGTGGAAATGAGCTTACGTTTTAAATTTATTAAAGTTTTGAAGATAAATTTATTATTAAATAGCTACAGACTACGTTGAAACTGCATCAATTGGCCTTTCTGAGCCTTTCATATTATTGAATCTAAAATTTTTACACAAGTAACACGTGCATACATGTAAATTTTGCGTAAATAAACATAAAACGATATGAATTATCTTTAAGAGAGATCTCCGCCAACCCACCCACCTGCACAAAAAGGAGCAAGATATTTCATAAACTTAAGTTTTATTTGCATAATTTTGGTTATTTTCCTAAATCGTCTGTAACTTTATTTAGTATAACACGCATTCTTCGCTAAATATCCATTATTAGTGCATCTGAAACACCTATTGGAGGTAAGTAATGACAATTAACCGTATAAGTCGTAATTAGCGACCTAAAGAGTCAGTCACCTTGGTGCAGGCGGGGCGGGCACGTGGGCTCTGCCATTGAACTTGAGTCCAACGACAGCCGACGAATACTAATCCATGGTTACATGTCGTGCAAATAAACAATCATCGACCGACACCCCATCAGACGCACCTTTTGAAGTTTCATGAGCTACTTTTATTTGGAGCTAATGCTTATTGATGTTTGCATAAATTATATTCAAAAGGCATCAGACTTTGATATTTGCTTAAATGTTTATCCTATTTTTTATTTGGATAATATCGTTTACTTTATCCACTTTGCTAACAAATATAACATTTTCCTTTTTGGATGATGCTTTCTGTCTGTCTACCTGACTAGACAGCGATTAAAATTTTCTAGCTAAATAACAAATCTTAGGTAAATAATAATTAACTAGCAGAAAATTAATTTACGGAACTCCAAAGTCTTAACTTACAATCTAATGAGGCTTATGATTAAATGATTAGATGAGATAACTATGATATATAATTCCTAATTAATTTTCAGTTTGATATTAAAAGTTAAAACTCTATTCTATGATTCATTTAATGACGGTGCAATGCTGATTACATTGATTGACAATTGTCAATAATCGAATGATATGTTGTAATTCCATTCTCAAGGTAATGTTTTTAGTAATTATATTCTGTAACCAAGAAGATTAAATCTGTGTTAGTATAAATTAAATGTCATCGCTTACATCATGTTTCCTATTTACTTTTACGAATGCTTTTGAAATGACTTCAAGTAAACAATCCCTACGTTTTGTACTGTCTCTATAACTTAAATCTAAACAGTGAAAAGATATCATAACAATGAAATTTACATTTCAATTCAGAATATTCAATTTTGTTGGTGAAATAAAAAGTAAAACAATATTTCACTTGACATTTCGTCGCAATTGTAGTCGTTGTGCGTTTTGTTCGAGAGTTTTATGGTCTCATGTCCAAACTGAATGACGAGTTAATAGTTTCGCGTGGGCACGTGGCTCCGTGGTTCGAATTGTTCGTCTATTGAGTCTTGTTTATCGATTAGCCAAGAATCCGCGCCCATGGGCCAACTTACTTACGAGTATGTCATTTGGCCGGGAGTCAAGGACGACAACGCGTAGCTCGTCGGTGCCGCGCCGGCCTTATTTGGTGATTGGTGGGCGCCAGTTTTACGACTTGGCCTTTTTTCCAACGCCCCGTTTCCATGGCGGCTAAGCTTTAGGTAACTACGTCATGTTCATTTGTGTTCCGTAGACGCATGACCTCCGCCACCGTATCAACTTTTCAAGTTTATACGGGCTATTGTCATGAGACTAATGTGTTTAAGCAAACCTTGTCACGTGTATAACGCGATTGTTCCACATCTAGATAAAATCTTAACGAGAGACGGGCGCGCAACTTTACATTTCTTTTTGGTTCGTAAGTGGGGTGTGCGTAACAATTGGAAGTCGGAAATATTAACAGTTTGGGTCGGACGCCATCCGTGTTGGCTGGAAAAATGGAACGTGACATTTTAAATGTGGTGCAAAGCTCGCTACATTAATCTGGCGCGCCGCCGCCCTCGGCGTGGCGTGCGTGGCTTAATCCGCCCGTTCCCAAACGATCCCTGGAAGATGGAAAAATCTCGAAAGACTCACATCAAATTACCAGCTTTAAAACATTCTGAACTCCCCTGGGCCGGGGCCGACACACCTCGCCTTTCAGAGGCGCCCCTAAAATAACGTCCCCGTGTCCTTCGGGAACTTTGCAGAGCTCGGGCATACGCGTGCTTTTGTCATACTTTTCCTGAGTTTTGCGTACAACGTGTCCCGCACTTCGATTGAGTTTTGTAGCCGCTCGTTCCTTACTTATTCTTGTTTTAAAGTTTTCCCACGATCACAAAGTTTGATTTTATCCGTCGTTTCAAAGTGGGTACATATTATTCTGTTTAACGAATATGTGCTCGTACAAGGTTCTGAAAATACTAGCTGTAAAAGGTAAACCGACGCAGAAATTGGTAACACCTTATTTCCTTAGTGTTATGGAGTTAAAATTATGTAATCAGTTTTATTTTAAAAATACATAACTTATATTTTTTAAGCTATAATAAAATTTATAAGCTATAATACAATATGTAAGTATTTATTTATTTATTTTACAAAATCTAAATTTAACATAGAATTTATACTGACAGACAATTAAGGATTTACATTTTTTTTCTGCTGACACATTTTATAAGATAACAGTCGCCAAATATGTGTTCACATATAATATAATAAGTATACATACATAATTAAATATAATACTTATAAATTAAATACAATTTATTTGTATAATGTTACATACAATACAACATTGTCCAGACTCAAAATACTGTCATAATGAATAGGTAGGTACTATCTTCATTTACAGAATGACAATATTTATCTGTACAATCTGTATTTATAGCTTATAAGATAGCGAAGCCTACTGAATTTTTCGATAGTACGATTTACTTTTATGTGACTACATTTAAGATAAAAATGCTAATTAGAAGCTTATAGCGATTCCCCAATCACTAATTGCGTATTACTTAGAAATTTCCATGTCTAACTGTGGAAAAACACGAAGAGGTGTGAACGTTGAAGATTTTTTTCCGAAACAGTACAAATTCGCTGAAGGCGGATGTCACAAATCTAGCCGAGGGTCGGGCGTGTAATGCAAACAGTGGCGTTTACCTGTTCCGCCCATCCTCGCGATTCATAATAACGGCTCTTATTTCCGTAACTAGCTACGACGCTCTCATTTTGTCGGCTAACGCGTATTGTGACACTGCGAAACGAATGCCGCCCCGTAATGGAGTTTTTAAGCGCAGCTTTTTCGCTTCGCACTGCAAAAGGGGATTATGTAACTAGAATAGCGACGTGATTGCAAGGCAAATACTACGGGGGCTTCGTACAGATTTATTGTTTTAACTCTCGACTTGGGAATTTGCAACAGAAATACGCAGATAGCTATGTACCAGTAGTAAATTTGCAAAGGACTATAATACAGTGATATTGGATTTCACTGTGACTACTTAGTCACTGCTGGTGAAAGGTTGGGTATATTAACGGTATCCGCAATATTTCACATCACAACAGACAATCTTCATGTTAATAGGTATTGTATCTGAAGAAAATCTTTACGAACTAAAATGTTGAATCTTGTTTCGAAATGTTTTAATGATAAAAGGTCTATTTACTACATGTAGATTAGATAGTCCGATCGAGCTAGGACTATACAATAAATGGTACATTTATTAGATTTAATTCTTGAAATTAAATACAAACTGGGTATAGAAAATGCTTCCTTCAGTGATTTCCACGTAAGGTTAATTACTATTTCCATTTACATAGATGCTTTTCTCGTTATTAGTTGACGTAAACATGCGCACTGATACGATGAAATGGATTGTGGCTTTAGAAATAAAGTTTTTATATGATCTATTAGAAGTAAGATTCATGACTGTGCGAAACTTGTTAAATTAATGAAATTGTCTGTAAAAAATAATCTTTAAAGTTTACATTTTCAAATTGAGATGTCTTGTTTCACAAACAGTTGAGCCACCAAGACAAATCATCAAGCTATATTTAAATAAATTTAATTAATGTATGAGAATAAAATTTCAATTTAAATATCTCTTTTATTATTCGAAATATGTAGTGTGTAAAATCGCATTATATTCATACATTTTTATGGACATTTCCTCAACTTACACCCTCAGATGAAAAATTACATTAACAAGAGAACTCTACAATGGTCATAAGAATAGTCTTCTGTGCAATGCCTGTATGTTGACTAGAATAAGTCATATACAGTCTTCCAGATCCATACTTTTCTTGTAGGAACATTTAAGCGAAATTAAATTGCCCGGGAAGATATTACGCGCTCCGAACTTGACTTAATCCTCGCAAGGCAGTAACAAGCCACAGAAGATAAATGTTTAGAATAAATAATTGAAGAAATTTAGTTCTGTCGTGTTTTAATGGGAATTGGCATTAGGCATTTCAATGAGAATAGCATTGAAGATAAGCGCTACTTCAGAGATTCTGATCATTTTTGACTGCTTCGATGGACCTTCGTGAATAGTTATTAATGAAAAAAATACAAAATTATCATAATTGTTGGTTTCCGACACAGATGGACAGTAGGTACTATTTCTACGTGTTCACGACTACTGTAAACGACATTAAGAAAAATCGTTCAAGAAGCAACTGAGAGTCAATGATAATATATAGTGTTATATGAATATAATTACATTGTACAAGGTATAAAGCCGTAGGTAATGCCAAAATCCTAATTTTCACTCATTGACTTCAAATACCCATACTTTTTGTATTTTTCTTGAAAAGCGCTACTTTCATCAGTACGCAGTTCTCAAAATGAAGTGATTTCGTAAAGTAATCAGTTCATCTTACTTTGGCGTCTTTAATTAAGACGTGATCGCTATTACAGGTTCTTTCTTTCGCAACGGTAATCGATTCTCCGATAAGTATGAGGTCTGCCAATTACATCGAAGAATCCTACGAGCAATGTCAGTCATTTAAAGTTTTTGCTTATTCGTTTAATTCCAAATGAATTTGTTCCGTTTTTTAAAATAGTAATTTAAATGTGGTGTGTGCTTATCATCGTTGTGCGTTGTAAGTTCTACAAAGTTCAATCCGAGTCGATTCGAGCGAAAAGCCGCGTGGAGGACTATTGCGAGTTTAACATTGGTATAATTTGCCGGGCATATTGGAAAACTTGTAATTGGTTTAGTTTTATATTCGCGCGGCAATGTGTGCTCAACAAACTTAAATGATATCACTTAAGAATTGATCTTCTCCGCTCCCATCTACTGTCGCTACCCCCTCCGCGGTTATTGAAACCATTTGTTGTTTATGGCCAACAATATTCCTTATAAAACGTCATTTTTATGCTGTCATCTTCTTTTATTGATATAGAAGTAGCGAAAAAGCCAACACATCACGTGGTTATCTGGAGAACTATAATTGAGTGTATACGTATTTAAGTAAGTTAGTTTCATAAATATATATTTGAGATCAATAACGGATTTATGCAAACACCTGAGGACACAAACCTCTGATTCGTAAGCGCTGCCGGTGCCAACAAACTTCTTAGAAAAACAATGTTAAATTAATTGGCTTCAGAGCATAACTTAATATTAGGTCTTATTGAAAAAATGCAAGTTTTTACTAACGGACTTTTCTTTCCTTGTTACAGATTTTGGCTCGGAGTCATACCTTCATTTCCAGAAGCTACATATAAGAGTAAGTTTAAAGCTTTTTTTTTCTCTAATTTAGGTATAACTTATTTAAGTATTCATATTTTTTTTAATAACTAAGAGGCAGTTTACACTTGTGCAAATAAATTTTCATCTACAGTACAGTACAGGGCAATAAATATGAATATATCCGAAAATGTTAGCTGTTTACATACGTGGTTGATGTAACTTCTCGTTCCTTTTAATACGCCAATTTAAAGTAATAGTCTTTTAATTTAGAATCAAATATTTTGTCCGAGTGGTTTTTATGCTATCAAGAATTCCATCAACAGAACATTTATTTTGTATTTTAATATCTTGCAACGTACCTGTCATATTTTTCATGATTATTTTTCTGGCGAGAGACCAACATCTCTCCGGCTTATCTTTAGCAACTTTGTTCAGTAGACTACCTCTATTTTTTTATTTACCAACACAAATACGTTTTATTAACCCAACAATCGTGTTCTAATCTTGTCACGTAAATAATACTGGACAGTAGACACACTCGAGCGCAGTCCACAAACTTTTGAGTGGACTTGAAACGTTTGATTCTTGCGGCGACAATACTCGACTAAATGCACAGACCGAGTAATGTTAACGAAATAATTTCGTCTTGTAAGCAGAATTTCAAGATAACTCCAGCTAGTATTCAACACGATCCGTATCTATTCTCTCGGTTGAAATATACGAAGCTTTATCTATCGAAGTTAGTTTTCAACATTACCCGCTCTATTCGCCATTCAACATTGTTCTCCAGACGTTTACGAAAGAGAAAGTAGTTGTTTTGTTCACTCTTACCGGCTGAATTACTAATGCAGCTCGTCATTTACCTATGGCTCGTTGTGTACCAAGGTTTACCATAACGGACTCGATCCCCAAGAAACATGAGCCATTGTCTGGGCTTAGTGAACCAATCCGCATTTATAAATGCCAGATTGCTTCCATGGTGGAGCTGTTATAGAACACAATACTATTAGTGCATATGCTGAATATATTTTGAATAAACATTTAAGATTTTGTGCTATTCAAACGATCTTTTTCAATCATTTTAGTTGAACTATTATAATTAAATTAAAATTGTACCTCACAATAAAATAATAAACAAAAATCAGTAGGTACGGTAAGATGACCTAAAAATATCAAATTTTGTTGAATATCAAAATGGAATACGAGTATAACAGCAGATTGGAACTAACTGATGGGAACTGTAAACATGGCTCGAATTGAGTCATTTAACGTATTTATTTGTCGTTAAAATCTAAAATGCATTTGCCAATGGGCGTTCCAGCGGCGACCGAAGGAGATTAATGCCGCTGTGATCGACATGAAAATAAGAAATAATGTCCAGCGTTAGATGAACGCTTTGGTTGAATAAAATAAAAAATAATAATATGTCCCTGTATATGCGTAAATAGCTTACACGTAATAAATTGAAAATCCAGTCTCGTCGCCTGAGGGCACAGTCTACGGATCCGATCTGCGTGAGGCAGCTGGCTGCATACAGGAGATTGGAGTCAATGGTGCGGGCTAAGACCTAAGGCTTAGGATCAATACGGTCCAGTAAAAGATTCTTGCCTCCACAACATTTAGGTATACATTATACTGCCTGTAAACCATTAGGAAAACAAATTTAAAGTTTTAATAGAAAGAAATAGTTATTAAGTTAACAGTAGATTGTTACTATATTTATTCGTGAATTATTAATTTAAAAGCAGCATTTATACAAGTATACATTGCTTGACGTAAAACGGATATAGTGACACTATCTCGATAAAATTTTAATGACATGATAGATTGTAAAGTTGCGTAGGCGACTCTCGGCCATGAGCTCCATAATTTTTAAGATTATTATCATTTAGTAGTAATAAAGTACGTGATATTTTATGTGACACCGTGCAAACCTCGGCTACGATTCCGGATCAAATTAACTTAGTCACATAACCTAAAGAAGTTAGACAACTTCCCCACAAACTTTGCACTCGGAGTTTCCGGGACGATTAGTCATAAATAATTGAACACAGTCGATATTCTCCGTTAGTAGACAAAAGAGATGACATTCTTAAAACTTTGTCAATTTACGTAGAAACCTTAAAGCTCCTGCTAGTTCATGTCCGTAGTCGGTGGAAAAGTAACGTCATGAGAACTTTCCAGTCGAACTTACCGCGTCTAGAAGAGGATCAAACTGCGGTGCATTCGCCGCAATGTATTATGCAGGACTGCATCGGGTGCCTGTGTAAGCGGCTCGGAATCACTGCCTTCCCCGCAGAGAACGCTACTATTCCTCTGAAGTATTCCATTCCAAA
Source organism: Panoquina ocola ocola (assembly GCA_018249155.1). NCBI lineage: Eukaryota > Metazoa > Arthropoda > Insecta > Lepidoptera > Hesperiidae > Panoquina > Panoquina ocola. Next base: position 12,753 of record DWKA01000935.1, read on the forward strand.
AGTTCACCGAGAGCTATATCGCTCCGAATGTATTCCGAAAATTATCCCCACCTGATCTGATGATTGTGAGTTACTGCAGTGCTTTTTACATTATGCAATCACGCCATCGGCAATGAGCCGTGTAGTCCGTTTAAAAAAATATCTGCGCCCATTACGTTATTCTGGCGGTAATATATTTTGCATGTTTACAGTGGGAGACTCACTTATTTGTCGACTGGTTTCTTTTTAATAGATGCGTACCAAATTATAGATAATTTTCGTGACTAATTAAGCGTTAATTTTATCTATACTGAACAGGTAACATAGGCACGAATGTTACGAAAGAGTTAGTAAGATTTATAATGATCGTAAGTAATAAAAATAACTTCGAAGAATTATTTTGATTCTTTCGAGAGTAATTGTCCAATTTACTTATGAGAACTGTCATTAATCGTCTGTTGTTCAATAGAATGCATGATACTGAGACGATTGTATGAACGCAAGTTTTGAAATTTCTCTATTTAAATTTTTACGTAAATGTTTACTGTTAGATCTCTTCAATTTACGGATTTCAAAATGTTTTTATTTAACAGCTAGTGATTTAGTTAGGTGAATACCTCTCTACCGAAACATTGTGTAACAAATATTTTCGGCAATCTTTAACTTTCTTAATTTAATTGACCTCTTGTAATAATTGTCTTGCATTGCCGACGCTCAGTTTCGTAATGATTTCTTAAAATGTATCCAAGCGTTGAATTAAATGTGAAAAAAATAATCCGAGAAAATTAAAAAAACAAAATTAGATTTAGCTGTACATTGTAAATGTACTGTTCGTAGAGACATATTTGTACCAGTTTTTCATTAACATAATATCAAATATGATAGCTGGTAGAAACGTGTGGGATAGCTAATCGCTTCTAATTTCCTTCGTGTCGACAACAGTGGCGAGTGCAAATGAGTTTGTGGACTGACGAGTGCATTTTGATTTAACATTCGCTATGTAAAGCTATTGAAGAAACTATAACTGGCTCGGCAACTATGCTATGCTGTTTGTAATATTATTTTATCATATTGAATTCCTAATATACTCGTAATATTATCATTATAGTGTTTGCATTATCATTTCTATAATGTACTAGCTTTTGCTCGCGGCTTCGCTCGCGTTAAAAGTATTAACTTTCATCCCCTATTTTATCCTCTTGGGGGTAGAATAGATCAAAATCCTTTCTTAGCGGATGCCTACGTCATAACATCTACCTGCATGCCAAATTTCAGCCCGATCCGT
>DWKA01000936.1:0-14016 GCA_018249155.1 Panoquina ocola ocola
ACATCGCAGAATAAGAATTCAGAATATGAATTGCTTAAAGAGGAATTGCTTAATGTGTTCGTTTTAGACCCGCAGTTCGACTTTTGTATATAAAAAATCTTGTTTGCAATGCATTTACCCCCCTGGACCAAAAAATAATTGGCTTGCGTCCGCGCACTTTACGATCAAGACTATGCACTTCGTAGACACCATACTGCAAGGGGTAATATTTTCTCAGACCTGATTTGGCACCATGTAATTTCTTGTTTCCAAAAATTAAAAACCAAGTCAACATAGTTATCATAGTCAGAAGATGTGCTTTGTGCGCTAACAAACGCTGTTAAGTATGTACCTGTTGCAAACTGGAGTATGTCCTTTGGCTTTGATGGAGTATGTCCTTTGAATATTGGTTCAGACGCATGATATAACAAACAGCTAATAACACCGCAGACGAAAACGATGATCCCTCATTTCCTTCTAACTATATTCTCACGATTGTAGACGGGCCATGCATAAACCGGTTAATATAATTACACACCGGTTAATTTCAACAAAAATATCGATTACATTTATTGTAACGTTTACGTCATCTGAATAGTTCGAGTCAATTTTGAAAACTTATCTACGTATAGGTTTCCAGATTTGGAAGTAGATCGACTACGCTCTAATTTCTTTACACTATTTAGCGGTAATGGTTATTTTATTTATATTGTTACTGTCGTATTTTTATCTATATTCTAGAACAAACAGCAGTGAGTCGACCACATAATATATTAAAACTTAATATTCCGCAAATAAAGTTACAAATTGAATTGATAGTCACAACCACGCACCATAAACAATTTATGAACACCCAATCCAACGATCTCCCACAACTCCATTGTCAATGAGGAAAAAATATGCTCTCTTTACGATTAGGAGAGAAATAATATTCTTTTTTTACATTTCGGTATTTGTATAAGCAGTAGTCACAGCTTTCATCTTTATTGGTGGTACCTATACCTTTATTTAATCTTTTATCTCGTAAAAGTTTTATTTTTTTTTTCAAAATCCTGCCTTAGAACACCTTTAGTATTTAGAAAACCACTGTATTAAATTTCCTCTGTCTGCCAACTGCGGTGTCTGGGCTCCTTATTCGATCCCTAGCGACCCTAGCCAGGGACTTTTGTTTTAAGGTCACGATTTTAGAGGTCGTTTCAAAAAGTAAATGTCCATATTACAACGTAAAATAGTATCTTTCTTCTCAGGTAGTGAGGCATCTATTAGATCCTTACAAAGTGATCACATAAGCGTGGCTCGATTAAACAGCAGAATATGTTTAAACTTTACCAGATGTGGTGATTAGAGTTTCCAAATGTAATTAAAACTATAATAACACGTCTCTAATACTTAAACTGCTTATGCAGTTGCAGAGTTTATGTGTGTATGTTCTACATTGATACATACATACTATCTAACTCAAATTATATATTTTAAGAAGTAATAATGTACCTGGAAACCTGAATTGGGCTACATCAGACATAATTTAAAAAGACTGAATTAAATTATGTTGTAGATTTATACGCAATAATTCCCATAATAAACTTAGATGTTACTGTAAGGATTTTGTATGATTTAAGAAAACAACACGTTATCTCGGGTTAATAGCATGTAACAATGTGTCAAGACCTTCCTATCCGTCAGATTCTAGGCAATTACATAAATAAGCCAATAAGTATGCAATATAATTAAACACATACTATGCAATAATATAACTAAACACATATATGTATATTTGCTTCCCTTTCTACACGTCAATTATTGATATGCACAAATACGACGTCATACCGTGATATCGTAAAAATCTCGAATATGTATGTCCCATACATATTTCTGTATTGAGTTGTGACGAAATGTAAAAGAGTCAATCTTCTCACGCGTGATTCCTATTTGTCCTATTTGATATTCAAAATTCTGACATAAAGGCTACATTGATATGAGTTGCACAATGCTACAAACAGATATCGTGTGATAGCAAAAAAATTATCAGTTTATGCAATTTTAACACACACGGGCGTACTGTTACAAATAGATGAAACGACATCAACAGTTAAAACCATCGAGTTAACCCCGAACTCGAACGCAAGTCATGTCTTATATCAAAAACTAAAACATTCACGATGGTATAAAACACAACATGCCGGCTTTTTGTCAGTATCGTTATCTCGATTCGCTATAAGTACATTACTACATGGCCATATTAATTCAAGCTCTGGCCCTAAAGGGGGGACATTTCAAGTATTCGGATTACATGTGCTAAAGACACTCGCCCCTGTTTGTGGCGCATTGTGTCATATCCGCCGTGTTCAAGGCCAAGACGCGTTAATAATTAAAACCCTACGTACTACCGAAATACTCCAAGTGATAAAAGATCTACATCCGTAATGAATTCACTACACGCCCCAAATGGAAAAGGTGCCACAATTTCCTATTAGGTACCCATTATTTAACCCTACCAAGAATGATAATTGTTAGCAAATTAATTATACCCTTGTACTACCTAATTAGAAACATCATAATTTCATAGTAAACTTGTTTTACAATCTCCATGAACGTTTTTAAATATCTCGAAAGCACATGATACGTACATTTGAGATTGTGGCTTATTGTCTGACTTTTTTCTTATCTTCTTTACCGGCGCTGTCACGCTCATCTTGCCATGCGTCCACCTCCATGTGTCTCCCAGTTGGAGGTCACAGGATTCAGCTCTACAGAAGCAGCAAAGAAATTGGGTATGTTAAAAAATATTCAATTATGATGTATGATGATTTATGTAAATTATATCGGAGATAAGCATTTTCATTAACCTCAATAGCTCCTTACCCACAGGGACTATTGGGTGTTTCATATTCATATTTTTTATATGAAATAGGTACCTACCTAGTTAATAAATAATGTGGAGCTAATCATCCTACAGACATGTTGTTCTGAATGTAATATCACTGGTCAAGACAGTTTTCATTGACTGATATGCAACACATCCATAACATTATTAGTTAGGTAAGGTACCTTGCCACCTATTTTAAGTATAAACATAACCCCAGTCAGTCACCTACCTATACATTTATTACTGTGCAAAATAATGCATGACTCACATACTATTAACTAAGATACCTATTTTCATCGAGTCTTTGTTTGTGTACAAACCAGCAAGTAAGGTAACTTATTAAAAAAACTCGAATATATATCATAAAATAGAATTATGATCATATAGACGTTACTCATATCGAATGACAAGTACGGAATAGGTTGATCCTTTGCGAAAAAGGGACGGAGATAGCAGTTAAAACGACGCCTACCGAGGAGGCCCACAACGCAACTTCACTGCGACGGGCAGCGGGCGGTGGCCGGCCGCGCAACCTTGAAATAATAATGTTCGGCAAAACAACGTACCATAAGCGCGACCACAAAATACTACAGGTCGCCAAATTTTTAAGGGTTACAGCTACTTTTACACGGCCCTTTTCTATCATAACACCTACTACACTACATTATAATAGTCTTCATATAAGTAACACATAATAGAACACACATTTCACGATTTTTCCAAAACCATAAAAATTTGGAATTTAGAAGTAGCAAATTCACGACAAATGTCCTGGCCATAAATAACAAATTTATGACTGTTAATTATGATGTTCATCTGAAAAAGGAAATTTAAAATAATGTAGAGTTTAGGAGTTAAGTAATCATCTTTACTTATTATGCATTTTATATTGGTTAGTCCAAATCGAATACATAAATGTATGGTAATGGGCACTTATCACCAATTTAATTTTCTATTCTTATAGCCCTGTTCCAGGTTTTAATTCTTTAAAATGATTTAGCATCCAACGAGAATTCTCTACGTTGCAACAATAGATTTTACTTATCAAAAGTAAAATAAATATAAACATATAGATAATTATTTAAATTCATAACAGAAAATAATAGATTATAAAAGTTATTTAAAAATTAAGAAGGTAAGGCTTATTCAAACGAATTTGAATTTTAAATTTTGTTTTCGATAAACTTCAAAATCAAAAAATTTTGGCCTACTGTTAGTACGGAAATCTAGCATAGTTCGGAAGCTATTTAAAAATTGATGACCGATTTACATCAGTTACGTTATGTTTTATAAGGTATTCTTTTTATTTATACTTGAAATTAAGTGAGGCCGATTATACGCAGAATTTAATAATGTTGTAATAGGTAATTTATGTTGTTAAGAAAAATAATTTGAATTTATTTCAAATTAATCTTGGTAAAAAACAGGTAATAATAATTTAATGTGACTGAAAAATAAAACACATCCTGTAGTATAGTGGCTCCATGTACTGTTTTCAAACAAACATAATCGCATTTTATAATGTATATATTTTAATTCATTTAATTGGTAAACTAATATGATAATTTTCGTACCTCAATAAACGTTCTTGAATAAAAGAGCTTTATTTTATTATTTAGGTTACATATTTACAGTAAAGTACCTATTTGGCTGCTTGTATTTTTTTACTATTTAATGAATAATTAATAACATTGCTAATTCGCCAGACAATAATGCAGACTGACGCGTAAGCACACAGGTTAAAAATTATACAGGACTACTCACTAAAATATTTAAAAAGTGTAAAGCAAACTTTTATATTCCCAGGATTTCTCTACACAAGAATTGATGCACACTATCAATTACGTTTAACAAAGACTGAAAATTATATTTCGTTTAATAGAAAAGATAATACTGAATTTATATCATACGATTTTTTATTGTCCGTACTGTTTGTGGTACTACACATCGTTACAACCGATATTTTTGCGAAGTATATGTAGCATCATTTAGTGCAATAGAAGCAACACTTACATAAGTCGCATTCCATCTTAGTCCTTAAGAATAGCCAACACTTCAACACAACACAACGGCAGAATACAAATAGACCACGCCATTGGGTCTCCGATCGCCGTGGTGGTATTTTAGGCATCAAAATATTATGAGGTATATTATACTCATTTGCTTCCAAAACAATAAAAGAATCAAATATTAGGAATAAGAAATTTGGTTCCCCAGTTTTCAGTTTAGACGCAAGATAAAAAGTGTTAAGTGAAAGTTGAATAGAATCACAAGTGATCACGTAATACAAAAAGATTTCGCTTTTTCAGTTGTTACTTAACAAGTGATGCTATCGTAGGCTCTTTTCAGGTGTATATTCAATAACATATATTCAAATACCTACATAGTTTTAATATTCATCGCTATAAATTGCGACGTTTCGTTACCACAAAAGTACAATGTAAACTGATAGCTTAATGATATTGATGTACTTATTTGCAGACATAAGAAATAATTTATAGATAAACTCTTATTTATCTCATTTTTATTTAACTTACAGTGTATATTCGGGTCAAACTTTGCACGACTAAATTGATTTACTGCATATTATCCTGCGAAATTAAGCATTATGCTTTAGTTCCGACGACAATACATTTTTTACGTCTCTACATTCAGTTACTATAACTGGTTCTAAACAACGTTACCTGCCTGCCACTCCCAAAGTCAGCTTCAAACTGAGATGCTCCTTAGCGAGTAGCACAATCTCAAATGTGTTTTTTTAGGATATATGTATTTATTTAGTTTTAGTTACTCCCTTTTTCCCGTTAGGTATCCGTGATACAAACCTAACTTTGGCGTTATTCTATTTCATCCCCCTTGAATCACCTTACATAATACAACTACTCATCCAACATAACCATCAAACGATCATAGAACAAAATCTTTTATAGTATATTTTAAATGGTCTGGGTACTCCCCACGGATGCTTAATAAAACTTATGTTAGGAGCAAACAAACGGCAGTTAGGTTCATTTATTTTCAACCATCCAGGAACACAATTTGCCAAGGATATGTGCCTACTTACAAACACACTCCAATAACAATAGACTTCCGCAAGTAACTCCAGATACCTACTATGAGTACTGTTTCCAAAATAAACATATAAGTACTTAGGTCGTAGTCGTAAATGGATCAACAATGGATTCAAGGGAAATCCTCATAGATCTGAAACACCTTTAAACTCATAAATAGCAGTTTTGGACAAATTTAAGACACTGACACATAAGTCATTGAAGAATTCTAAGTATACATATAGGTAACTTAACAAAATGAAATAAGAAACATGTTATTCCTTAAGCTTTTAGTTCATTATTATTTATAGAGTTTACTCCATCAGTTATTTTGATGGCCGGATGCACAGCAGCAAACAAATAGATACTTACGCGGCCAATAAACAATGAGTCCTGGGTAAGACTTAAAATTGTTTTCATCATTCAGAAACAATACGCACGAAAATAATCATTTCCGGGTTTACTTTTCAATATTCCAAAGTTATAAGCAAAAGAAAGCACCCTTCATGCAATGGTAATGGCAATCGAATGGTTTATCGTCTATTTCATCCTTTTTCTTCCTAAATATAAATATGATTATGCATAAGTAAGATGAAAGGATGCCAATGATTTAATTTTGACAAGCTGCTAATTTTAAACAGCTGATCTGAAAATACAACAAAAATACATAATAGAATATCCGTCCACCTTTTAAAAGTAAAATCACAAAAAAGCTAAGGCTGTGTATTCATAGAGAGTGCCTAAGTGGGGATTGTTTATGGGGAAACCAAATTTCTATACTTTGTGCATCTCCAGCGCCCAAGGTGGGCGCCAAATTTCGTTTGCCTGTTGTGATCAGCGATGGTACGCCACATTTGTAGCTTAATTTGCAAGAGAACAATGACGTGCTAATATTTCCTTACTTGTTTTTTCATATTGAACACAAAAACTTAAGAATTTAGAGTACGTTATAAAAAATATCTCAATTCAATATTATTTTCTATCTCTGTCATATGATCAGATAATATGCTAATGTTATTATCATCGTCAATGTTCGAAAATCATCGTTTGAGATACGAACATAGAATTCCTTAATTCTTGGCTCTACTATTTACGAGTACATGACTCATATTTTTAACACTCTTGAACATATTTTGACTGACCATTGGATCAGTTCTTCTCCAAAAATATATAGCTAGTCATTATTATTACCAATTATTATATCAAGACCGCAATGAAGCTCATTGTAACAATTTATTAATCACTTGGGGGATGATGCCTTAACCCTTATCACTCTAATTGTAAACCCGAACCTAGCGAAAGAAAAAATCAAAAGCTTGACAAAGCTATAGTAGTACCTAGTCAGTTGAATGAACTATTGAGTTTATTTGTTAATAATTCAAATTTTCAAACCCAAAGAAATACTAGAATATCAAATTCACAGTCGTTTTCAAATCATTTGAATGTCATATTCAGTTTACTTATAGGTAAATAGAATATACATGTGTGACATAAAATGGCTATGTAGTTTTTTCAGAACTCTTACGAATCACATTTTCAATCTTAATGCCTAAATATTCGGATGCTACTCTTTCAAAGAATTGGTTACAATACAATCCAATAGAATGTTATAACTATTCAGCAATTTTGGGATCACCAGTTCGTCTTTACACTGTATTCCACAAGTTGCTTCTATAAAAGAATATGTTTTCTACTCTTATAACCACTTTGAGCATAAACCATAAATAATCTACAATGTCCATTTGATACTTAAATTATATTGTTATAGAAAATAATTAACCCTGAGCCCTAAGTAATGCAGATAATTCGATAAACAGAACTTGGTGGAAGGAAATCTGGGAAGAATTCTAGAAATTTCGATAAGTTTGCTAGACGGCAATCCAAAATGAAATGCATCCATGTAATCTAGCCAACTGCCTTTCGGATTTGTCCACAAGCATTGGTGCTTTGGGAGATAAAATTCGGAACGAAAAGTTCCATGGCAAAACTAATACACTCGGAACCATCAATCAATAACTAGGTGACAGTACCTACGCGCTAGTCAGACAGGATGCATAATCCTAATAAAAACTGTTTGGGACATACGACTTCTCAAAAGAGATACCGACCGGTACGGTGCACAAAGCTCTGCAGTCCAAAGTACTATAAACAACTTTAAAAAGAGGAGTCGTTAGTTAAGACTTGAATGAATGCATTGGGCTCAGCAGAGAATCCATCACACGTAAATACACCATGGAAAACATCCAGTCGTAGATGATGAATGTTTATGTGGTGATGATCATGTGAAATAACTTAACATAAAAGTTATAAAAATTACTGAAATCATTTTTTATAAACCTCTCTTTGCGTTTTGCATGCACCACGAGAACGAATGTAAACGGATAACCCAAGGACACACCTTGCAGGGTCTTTGTTAATATAAGCTGTGAAATTGCATTAGAAGTAGTAGATATCCCATAAAACTATTATTATTAAGCTCATTTATGGCAGAATGGTGCTACAATTGAAAATAATGTTTAAACAGCTAATGTTACGCCTACTCTCGTAGCAGCTCAAATCCAATTTAATGAAAAAAAAGTAAAACAAACGTGGAAGGTGCCAATACAGCAACAGTTTATTTACAAAATGCCTAGCAATACCGCCATACCTACTAAAGTCTCAAAATATCGTGTCATTATAATTCATGTTCAATTTGCAATGCTGTTTTACTGATGTGTCAAAGCACAGGACGCGTCATGAGTCATGACCCCCTAAGCGAAATCTATAAGCCACTAATACTATTTGATTTTTATATCGTGAAATATGTGCTATTTGCATAAGTTAATAAGATTTAATGATATCCCAGCGAAGAACTACGAGTTACCTTGAGAATGGATTAACCGGTACATCAATGTCAAAGAAGATGTCAACTAGCTCCTCGGCCTCAGAGTCTGGCGTTACTGGTGTTAACGAGGGAGGTAGAGTAGCAGACGGAGGGGCCGCTTCAACCGTGTGGCCCGCGCAGTTGAAGGGCACGGGTTCGGCTTGCACCATCGGCAACATAGCTACAGAATTCTCCAGAATCCCTCACAGCCACCGCTATCGAGACAGACTTCTTCCCCAACAAAGTTTGAATAACACAAATCGTATCCGCATCCAAATACACACTGCATTGCGCCACGCTTGCCGCGACGCTATTTTATAAACAGGTATTATTAAAAACAAAACACTCAGTTATTACTTTTAAAACCGTATAAACAACGTAATCGTTCACAGTGTTTATATAGTCAAAGGAGCCGAACACCGGGTAAATTACGCAGCTAATAAAGTAATGCAATTTTCTATCGATATCCGTGCGAAACGTTCGCTACAAAACAACGATGAAAGTCAACTGAAAGACGAGACATACATATATATACATCCTTGTCATACACTGCTTTACAAATTATCAACACAGCGCGGCGGCGCTGCGCGATACGGCTCGCAGCGGCGGCGTCGGTGGTGCGGGTCGGCGACTTCAGACTGACTAAGTTGTATCGCCGCTATAGTCACTCCCACGTCATTTCCATCTCAGTGAATCTCTTTCGATCTCGCTCGTTGAGACGATAATAAAACTGCGCGTTGTCGAATAAGGCCGATCGTTCACGAGAATACGTTTTATGGAATTTAGATAATTAATGAAGAAACTTATTTGTTTATCCATAAATACGAGAAAAATAATTATTCATACCGTTATTGTGCTTATTGTTCAATGCTTACTTTATGAATTCCCTTTAGTTTGCATCATAAGTCATAACCAATGTGACACTTACCTTGTTATTATCCTTTTTCTGATGTTTACCTTTTGATTTTTAATTTGTTTTTACGTGAACAATTAATCCAAATGTATAATTATTTATTTTATTCCATTTAAAATCATGCACTTGCATTTTACGAACCTTACGAGCACCCTGAATATCGGGGTCCATTATAAGCCCTGTATTGGGCATCCGTAACTCTAGAACGCAATGGACTTCTAATAAAAAATATACATAAAAAATCGCAGACGATCTAAATATGTATAAAAGGTAACTTTGCTTTGGGCTTGTACCAATAAGTGTATCAAATTAATTCATTACACATAAAACATTTATTACTTTACATTGAAATTAGATAAACATGTAAATGCTACAATTGTATTTTAATAATCGTACTTATTTTATACGGTAGTTATATAAGAATTATGTCTACATTTTTATTATATTATTCACAAACTATACCTAATCATAGCTATGCTATACATAGCACATGTGCTGTTCACAATATTTTATCGTGTGTGCGGCTGCAGTCGTAGATAGCTGGCTGTACGTATCTATAAAGCATGAAAGTGAAATGGAACAGTATTCGTGTCAAGTGCACAATTTAGATAACAAGGTCACGTCTTGCATAATAAATTTTAGTGATATTACCTAAATAGAATACGATATGCAGCATTAACAACTACGCACGTATATAGTACGTACCATTAACTTATAACCTACAATATGGTGTTTAAAGTTTATGTTAGTCATTAAAGCCTATAAGTAAGTTGACAAAAAGATATTACTGATGTTTTATGTGGGTAAATGAAGACAATGAAAATTTATTATAACATAACAACATCACGAAAGTACAGAGGTATTTAGGTCAGTTTTAATTTTTAAATTGTTTTTATACGTATTTATCTACTTTGTTAATAGCAATTAGAGTTGTGCAATTGCACAGGCACATAATATTTAAAAGTAAAGAAACAGATGAAGGAAGAGCGATGGCGCGCGGCGTGTGCAGATATCGGTGCAGGCGGCCCCGCAGATCTATGTCAGTAGGTCACGGCAATGACGTGGCACACGGCCGCCGCGAGCCGAGAGCCGCGAGCCGCGCACTTCATTCTAATTCCGCTTCGCCGGTGTCTTCGTATCCACTAGCTATTTATGCCCTAATACGTGAACCTATCAAATTGATACACTGCTCGCTCGCAATCTATCGACTCGTTACAAAAGACCATTCGGCTTTGCACTCGCTCGATTTGTTTCGCGGTCGCCCAAGACGTTGTTTTACCACTGACATTGACCGCCTCCGATGTGTAATTCGCGTTGCCACGTGAGAAAAATAATACGATTCTAGTTAATCATTATGAAATAGAAACAGTCAATGGGACTTACCATTTGGTAGGGCCTGTTGATTCGAATTAGTCAACTGTAGTACAACTGAAAATTATCCTGCTTGATTTCCAAGTAAAGGCTATTGTGTCAATGCCAATTTTATATTGATTCACTTCATTAAAATTTATTTTATTACCTATTTGTATTAAATTATTAAATTGTAATTTCTATATCCGTTTAATGAGCGTTATTTTGTACATTTTTATCTAGTTAACAAATTTTTTACTGTCAAATAGATTCCTTTGGAGGAAAAGTGCTATTTTACTCTCTGCTTGCTAGGATCGAAACAGTATGTTTTTGAACAGATGTGAAAAGTAAATATTTCTATGGATTTTTTTATGCCTGTAAAATCTCTACACATTTTCCGATTTATTTTGCTCATTCTGTGAACATGGTGTCGAGATAATGGTAATCCTATACTAACTAGCTAGGCGTAGCACGATACGCACTTGTGAGTTTTCAAAGTGAACTGCCTGAGCTGGCCTTTTAGGATACTTTACGACTAGTTATATTAATTCCTATAGTATTTTTGACCTACTTTGAAATTGATCAAAGAAGCTTTTTACGACAGAGAAAAAAATCCATGGACCACAGAAAATTTCACGTAACAAAAAGGGATCTTAAAAAAGTTTTGCTTTGTACAAGTTCTTAATTAAGAGAGCATAATGAGTTTTAATTATCTTGCGAAAATCTTTAACAAAACATTATGGCCTCTACATTTTGTATGCCATTTTAGGCCTTTATTTTATGCCGATACTTGCAGGTTAATTTATTGTTCTCGTTCTTCACTTTACATTATTAATTTTACCAGTTTTAAAATTTTGTAAGGCTTAGTTTTAAGAAAGAAATCTAAAGTTATTTAATTTCATTCAAAATAATTTTGCGCTATCTATTGAAAATCAAGGGAGACACGGGGTAAAAGAGGTCAGGAACCTTAAAACAGACGCCAAGATAAACGCACATTCTTGTATACAACTAACATATCGGGTAGTTATGGTCTATGGAGTTATAAAAAAGTGACATCGGAAGAGATTCAGAAGTGGTCCTATTTGTTAAAGCAGAGCTAAAGAGCAAAGCTGTTAAAATTAAATAATGTTAAGCTTTTCCCTTCATCATATTATCATGGTAAAAACAATTAGATGTTCATAAAAAAGAGCCAGTATGACTAACCTTAAGATCGAAGTTACATATCTTAGCAAAATTTCTTACGTTGAATAATCAAAGAACAACATCGTTCGTTACATTTTTATTTTAAACCAAGAAGCTGTTAGGTTTTAGTAAATAATAAACTGTAGTTGGCAAGTAATCCTCGGTTGCAAATATAATAGTTTGAGCAAAAATACGTTTCAAAGATTTTATTTAAAAGAGTGACATCATTAAGTTTCAGTTGAATTAACTTCAACTTGATACATTCTAAATTGGTACAGTAATTACGTGTGCTACTACGCGTGTAATATCTTTAAGTTACCTCATTTAGAAATATCCCTATCAACACGAAGTTATCGAGAAATGATGAGCTTTTCTCTCAAGGGAGTGTAAGTAATTTGATGAAACGAAACTAATAATGAGAATATAAATGGTATCTCAAATTGGATTGGGACCAGGAGAATTCATCAACATTATAAAAATATATAAAAGAAATCTGCATTTTGCATCTATTGATATGGTTCAAAACAAAGTAATTATAAGATTTATAATTAGGAGTGACTAAAAACATGAAACAAAATCCCGAACTCTACATAATTTTAAAATATAGATACATAAATTTAAAAAATACATAATATTACGTATAATTCATATTGTTATTTTTGATAAAATTGTATGTAAGTAGCATTAGAAAACATCTGTCATAAGAACTTTGATCTTGCTTATCATTACGACTTGACAGAACAACTTGTTACCTAGGCAAAAGTCGTAAACTGCGATTTAGTTCACTTTGACTCGTTCGTCACTAACCATACTATAATTTCGCTGTATTCCATATTGCATACTCTATCCGAAACTTAACCCAAGTATATTATGTAAAAGAAAGTAGTTATTTCTAAACATCCCGAATTGTTCCTATCAAAATAATTGTGTAGGAAGCTAATTCCGTAGACAATGGGAGCTTGCTGTGACACAATCCGGATCCGCAAACGATTCCATTTTTATTTACTTACAAAACAAGTAATTACCCAGTATTAGGTAAGCACGGAAAGTGTAATAAAAGTAATACATTTTCGCCAAGAATCCTCGCAAATGCGTTGCATCACGTGGGCGGCAAGTCTCATCGATTGGGGTGGGGAGAGACGTCGTGTTGAGCGCGTGCGCGAACTGGATCCTTCAATATCGACCGCTAACTTTTAGCAGAAGTCTTTTGGGGCAGGTTAGGCCTATAGCTCTGGGGTCAAGGTCACGTTCCTTCCCGATCTAGGCATAGCCGTTTTCATACATATAATTGCATAGGAATCGTTGTTATGGTTACAGTTAAGTAACATCTATGAATTACCAATCGAATAAAAAAAATAGGAATACGGAAACCGTTAGATTCAAATTCATAAAGTATCGGTCACTTATTATAATAATAGCTGTAATAGTACTTCCATTCGATTAGATTACTTTTTTAACTCATCTATTCGACAAGAGCTATTTTGATCCAATACAGCACAGAGAACACATTGGCACTTTTCCTCCCTAGAGAGGAATGGGATTTGAATTTAGAATGTGAATATTATTAGTACCAGTTCCGATCACCAAAGGTATCAATGAAATGAAACACATTCTATGAACCAGTTACAGGCTGTATGATAAAGATAATCGCACGCGAGCTGAATAAAAAAAATGTGAAGAAATAAAGGCTACTTTTCTGCTTTTGTATTGTATACTGAAAATTAAATGTAGAATAGAATCTAAATATATAAAACTGAAAGGTGACTGACTGACTGACTGATCTATCAACGCACAGCCCAAACCACTGGACGGA